>BSBM01000042.1:8402500-8715000 GCA_027924585.1 Larix kaempferi | reverse complement strand
GTTTCATGATAGTGGCACCATTGTGGAGATGGTGAAGAGGTAGGGTTACTTGTAGGGAGGTTTGGACATATTGGAGGAAGTATCTAAAGGGTACAGAGGGTTTAGTGCTAGGATTTTTGTGAGTTTCATGGTTAGATTTATAGAAGGAAATTGAATTAGGTCATTTCTCTAATGTACATTTTATATTAATGGTATGGCTTGTTCTAAGGTGGTGCTCTCAAATAGCTATTTCATTATGAAATATTTAACAAGACATGAATGGAATTTAAGATAAGTGTGTTGTTAAATATAGTTAGCATTGAGTATGGGGAACCAAGTCTAGCCATATGTGTTTTGTTAAATATAAATTTGTTAGGTGAAGCCAATAACCAACATAATGAACATAATATAAGAGTTTTTTGGGTTGGGGATATACCTCAAGGTACCCAAAGCATGAAAAAAGTTTGGGTGGGCACAAAACCAAGAGAACAAAAAATGTTGAAGAGGACATGTGGAGTGGGAGGTCGACCTCCAAAAACTCAAGCATTGACATGAGTGAGGTAGGTCTAAAGCAACTTCTCTCATACCAAATGAGAGAAGTGGTAGGGAGGTCTCTAGGTCTCTAAAGTAGCTTCTCTCATACCAAATGTGGTAGGTCTAAGGAAACTTCTTTTTGGAGTGGTGTTGCATTTTGAAGTTCCCTTGGTCATTGTGTTCTAGTTGTATTGTTGGTTTTGGCTATTTGTTCCCAATGTTAGGTTTTTTTCTTTTTTTTCTTTAACTTGTTTATAGAACTCTAGGCATTCATCTAAAATTTTCCCAATCTATCACTCCAAGTTCATTCTACCTTCATTAATTAGTTTTGACCTCAATTTTCAATCTTCTTCTATGGTCATGTATTATTTATCTCGAGGAATTTATTTATATCCAATGTATTTGACTCTAAGAACCTCTCACGAGTGATTATAAAAAATCATGCCCTAGTGTGTGCAATAGTTAGTTGATTTCTTCTTGCATAATTTCTCATGTAATTTTCCAATTGACTTTCCCACCACTAAATAGTCTCTGTCTCACACAACATATATGCATCTATGCATCCATTATACAATATGTGCCATAATTAGCATTACCGACATGTGTCATTATCCAAGATATATCTACATATTCATACACATAAATGGAAAGTGAGAAAGGGGAGAATGTAACTTTAGAGCCATCAATAATTAGCCTTTTATTAATCCCTAACAAATATTTATTTTTACAATGATAGGAAGATGCACCTTTATGCTCTTTACATAGAGGGGAGGTAACTATAGCTATCCTAGTTGACTAGTTGAATAAAGCTCCTACAACAATGCCAATAGAAGATTTTGAACACAAGGGATGGGTCTCTAGACCTCGAGCATGGTGATTAAAAAATATAAAGGTTATTAGGACCTAAATGAATATCTGCATGCTTATGAGCCATGAACATGTCTTTGAATCACTACACAAGCTCTCTAGACAGGATACATGGCCTTTGTTTTGGATATGGATTCCATTTGGAGGTTTTGTGCACTAAGGATGGGTCTTTAGGTATTGAAAATGATAAGGTGAGGACATATGAGGCCTCAATATTCCCTCAACCCCCATACATGTCCTTTAAATATTTTTTTTATCTTTGAGTGTGATATGGGTGCCAACATCAGGTTTTGACTGCTAAGGATGGATCTTGGCATCTTGGCCATGGTCGAGGTGATGACAATGAGGTTCATACGACTCCAATGAACCTTCCATGGATCATGGGGTAAAATGATGTCTTGAACCATTGAGTTGACTATGTTCAATATGTGTCTTAACATAAAAAAATCCAAGATACTTAAGTTACTACGAGTGATTATCAATATTACCAAAACATTGAAGACAGTATCAACACTAAGGGTCTATGCCAACTTGTGCAAGTAGTAGTTCAACACATTAACCATTCTTTCATTAAAGGCACATACTAACACACAAAGAACGATCCATATCTAATTACATTAACAATTCTCTTTTATTGCTCAATCCAATTGCACCTATGCACACCCCTCATATTTGAACTAATTCTAGTTATATGGTTAACCCTTCCATCCAAGCACACATATGAACTTCTCATATATCTAGGTTAATTTGGTATAAAATGTGATGGAATGGTTGTTAGAATTGACTATTATAACCATTACAAGGTTAAGTATGGAAGAAGTCATCGCCTCCTATTTATTTTTTTGTAGCCCTAAAGTCACAACACTTTGTAATTTAAATATCACTCCTTAGTTTGCTTGGTTAGGTATGTTGTTTCCGAAAGGAAAAGATGCAAGACTCATTCAAATACAAGGGACTCATATTGAGGTCACTTGGTGTCTAGAAATAAAATCTATATGTATGTGAAAACTTTTCCATAACATTGTTATTGAAGACAAAATCATGTATGCAAAAATGTAATCAAAGACAAAGTCGTATAGACAAGTGCAGATCCATCTATTAATATGCAAAAATGATCCAATCATGTACACTTTTTCGAAAAATGGAACATTGTTCCCAACGTCTATATAATGGCAACTTGTGCCCTGTACAAAATATGGCAACTCGTGCCCTAAACAAAATATGGTCCATGGTGCCCTATACAAAATATGGCAACTTGTGCCGAAAATGCCACATCGTGGATAGTGTACATAGGAGGGTCTCTCAATACTCCTGCCCACCCTAGAAACTCCCGGGTGCATCTCCAAAATCGATCTTCCTCTTCTTCGTGCTAGAGGAATCTGGGTCCTTCGGGCGTCTTGGAGCACGTCCCCCTGAGCCCTGAAATGACAACAATAATATGTCAACTTTTTCTCGCAATTATACAAGTATAAAACATAATTTAAAAGTAAAAATAGTTTTAAAATCTTAGATAACTCACCTCATGCGAGACTGTAAGTCGTGAGGGGGTCTCCCTCCTCCGTGCTCCTAGTCTCTCAGCAATGCCACCCTGCAACATTTAGAACAATTAGTATGATGAAATTAGATGCATATAGTAATTTTCGTTAAACTTGAAAGAGATTTTCATAAACTAGTCAATCTCACCGTGAACATAAGTGGTTGGTCTTTAGGGATGGTGGATGGAGCAGTCGGCTGGACAACCTGCTTCGATGATAGGGTGGACGATATAGGGGAGGATGTAGCCACATCGATGGTGGCTACACCACTGAGGGGCATAGTGGAAGAATGGGGGTTGGCAGAAGGAGGCATGGACTTGGGTGGGTGAAGTGGAGATGCAGGCCTAGGGCGATAAACCCTAGCTAACTATAGTATGGACCAGGGCACCCTGGAAGGGGAAGCGAGTGTGGTGGGGAAATGTGGGGGGGTGAGGTCTATGTTGCGGTGGAGAGATTGGTTACTATGGATGGGTGATGTGTCGTGGTTGGATGGGGGAGGGTGGGAACATGGGAAACTGATACGGAGGTGGTGGAAAGGTTGGGATGGGGTGATGGGACACAGGATATGAAATAGAAGGGGGAGCTAGATGGAACTGTGGTGATGGATAGGAGGGGGGGGTTGGATGGAAGGGGGTGGGGAGGGATGCATGGAATGGGGCATGTATGCCAGGGGATACAACTAGCATATACGGTGGCTGGAAGGCCAAGGAGGGAGGAATAACGGAACTGCCAAGACGAGGTGCTTGCACTTGCATAAACATTTACAACCTCATAGTTTAATATAGAAAAATATAAATATACACAAACAAGTCATCATATTTGAAATTAAATTTATGCTTTAATACAAACGATACCTATGCACGTGGAGATCTGTTGATCCACTGTGGCGATGGCTGGTCGCTGGAGACTGCAGACACCTGTGCGAACACTACAATTTTTAGACTGAATTTATAAAAACAATATTAACAATATTAAACACAATGCCAATGAGAATGACAATGATAGTACTTAAAAAACATGACTGCAATTAATTTATATTCAAGCTAGATGATAGTGGTTTGATGGGATTTGGATATTATATAACATTTTTATTGTATTGGTGCAGTCCATTTGTTTAAGACTTGGTAAAGAACATGGTTGTGAGGATCGTGTCCTTTGACCCACAATGGATTGGGCCCATGATAATTTGGCAAAGAAGGTTGACAATTTATGCTTGATGTGTTTGATGGCCAAAGTTGTCATTGTTGACAACATGTTAAGGAAAAAGGGGGAAGTGATGACATGGCAAAGACTTGACTAGACAAATGGTAAACATGACAAGCTTTGATGACTTGACAAGTGGAAAGAAAGAATGACAAGTGTAAAAGACTTGAAAAAGTGGAGACAAGACAAAGGATTGATGACAAGGACTTGATAATGACATTGATGAAAATACATTAATGAGAAAGACATGGAGCATACACATTATGGAAAGCACAATGAAGATGGTGACATGGCTTGGGGGATGGCAAAGGTGACAAGTATGACAAATATGGAAAGCATCAAACATGGAAAGCATGGAAGAAGGACATGGAAAGCTAAGGACAAGATAAAGACAAGTGACAAGCAAGCAAGCTTGATGACTTGTCAAACATGTTGTTTGATGACATGGAACATGACAAGGAGGACATGCTTGGTGACAAGAACGATTGATAACTTGGTGACATGGAGGACGATGAATTGGAAAACATAAGATTAGAGGACAAAGACAAGATGATGAGGTGGAGAAGGAACATGTGCGGGCATTTGGAAGGCCCCTTGCGGGCATTTCAAAGCACCATTGCGGGCATAATCAAAAGGACCCTGCGGGCATTCTTTGAAGCACCCACTGTGGGTATTTGTGGTGTATTGCGGGAATATTGATAAGGGCTTGTGGGAATTTACATGAGACCATTGCATGCATAATCCAAGACCAATACAGGCATGTGTTGATGGCCCCTGCGAGCATCAAAGTGGATCCCACTGCGGGCATTTTTAAGAGTGAATTGTGGGCATCTTAAGGGCATATGTGGGTCTCACATTTAATATTCTGAAAGGATAGAAGGTGACATGGCATGAAATTAAAATTAAAGAAGGTGACATGGCATGGCCATAATTAATGAAATCATATTTTATTTATTTAATCATCTTAATGATAAAACTATAAAGAGAAGACAAGTTTCATTGAAGACAAGAGTATAAATAGAAGACAAGTTTCATTTTTGAGGAAGCAATGTGTGAAGATTTTGGGAGATTGAGGAGAGCTTGATGAATACGGTTGTTTATTATTGTCATTGATGACAACATTAATGAAAACGTTTAAGCTTGAAGAACACATGGCATAAGGACATGGAAACAAAGCTTTATTTGGTGGACAAAGTGATGGGCATTGGATCCATTGGCACACCTATTGTTCCAAGAGTCAAATGACCGATATTGTGGTAATTTGAAGATGATTTGGACAAGGAGAGTACATGGAAAAGATAAATTGGATGACATGGTGACAAATGGAAAAGCATCAATAACACACATGGCACTGGTCAAGCATAGGAAGAGAAAGCAAGCATTGGATGGTAGTCTGAGGATGAAGGACACTGTGGGCATCACCAAAACCCCAGCTTTAGGCTCATCATTGGTCAAGTAAGAATGACATATTTTGGAAATTTCCCTCCCATTTTTATAATCATTAGAGGTGTAGGATTCCTAAAGTGAACATGAAGAGATGTTTCTAGTTTTCTTAGGCTTTCATGTTTTATAAGGTTTCATTTTTTTTGGTTGGATTATATGAATTTATAGCTCTCAAATAATTTAGACAATATGATAAACAAAACTATAAAATACGATGATAATATGGTAATTACTCAATGCTAATTAATTTGTAATTACTGAACACAAATTACTCATAACAGGATCTAATTATTCAAAGAAAAGAAGTTACCTATGTGTATGGTGCTGCAATCTCCTCTGTTGCTACCATGGCTCAGTTGAGGTCAAAGGAACTGATGTCATCCCACTTGGAGGATGGAGACCCGGCCCTGAATAACTGTGCATTAAAAAAAATAAAGTCAACAATGTGTAATTCAAAGTTAAATATATTAAACAATACGATATCAAATAAAATACAATAAATACTTGAACATTAAATAAAACAATAGCTAACCTGATCCATGTAGCTCTCTGTGGCATGATGCTGCGTAGGACCATGGGAAGAATGACCATAGTGAGAACAATGATGTGTCGTTGTTCCAGTAGAACTATAAGGCCCCTCATGGGTTCCACCTGTACCTGACATGTCCTGGCCACCACCCATAGACGATGTAGTTGTGTCTGTCTGATTGATGTCCTCCCAGCTCTGTGAAGACATAGCCACAAATGTGGTATGTCTAGGCAAATGATGTGTGGCACGTCTAACTGAGTCATCGATCTCATCTACGCCACTACCAAACTTGCGAGGTTGAGGAGGGGGTTTTGGCTCTCTCCTGGGTGCAGGAGGTCCTCTAACTGGGTTGCAGAGGGCCTAAGGTCGATCTTGGGAAGAGCAAGACCAACACCCTAAAACTCAGTGATGTCAAAATAGTTGACATGGTAGCCTAGCTCAAACTCAGCCCACAATTTCTGAAGGAAATACTATGGGACCTCCAAATTGTTGCACGAGGGCCTGTCAAACACCATAAACCATCTCTTTATCCAGTTATCTCTCCATGGCTGGTAAATACACCATTCCATGCAAACCTGTCTCTTCCTCACATATGGAGGTTATCACGTCGAGGGAACTATGAATTTGTTGTACAATTGGGCTTTGGTGATGTTGAGGTCTTTTATCTGTTCTTTGGACATCCCAGTGGAGTAGTGTTCCCTCATTCGAGCCCTGTATTGGCTCAGATTTGTGATCTCACTATGTGCAATGTTGATGGAATCAATAATGTTTTTCAATAATGAAGCCAAGGAAACCCGAGAGAGTTCCTTGGTGCTCTTCAATTCATCGCTTAATACCCTTAACTGATTTAAATCTTGGTGCAATTGATCTTCGGGGTTTTCATTTGGTTCATTGTCCGTTCCAATGTTGTGTTCTGAAGTCAGGTTTCATTGGTTTCATCTGATGGTTCAGGTGTGTTTGTCATCATGTTAGGTGTTTATGGCCTGCAATGAATTTTTTTTGGTTTTTTAATGGATTGTAATTTTTTTTCAAATTAAAATTGAAATGGAAAAAAAAAAAACAACAACAACAAATTCATGCTTCGTTGGGCACCTACCTGGAGACAACGTTGGCAAGGTGGTGGAGGTGCGAATTGGTGTCAAATTCAGATCTCAAGGGTGCTCCAAGATGCGTTCACGGGGTGCTTGTTTGGCCTTCGTGCCCTCATGGGTTCGTTGAAAATGACAAACCTGTAAGCTTTGTTTTTTTTTATAGAAGAACAGGTGTGTGCACGCGCCATTAACGCATGCACGCTGGATTTTGCATACACGTTAATAATGCGTGCACGCACCTTTTGTCCACGTGGACGTTCGGCATTGTTGAAGCCACGATGCATGCACACATTTGGTAGCACGTGCGCGTCAATTTTTTTTCTGCTCATGTGCTGCTATTGCGGACTTTTTGATTACCAGCTTCATGCGGGTACCCATGAATCTACTGGAAACAACAATGTCATGTCAAATATTTGGTCTAGTACAAACCATCAAATACATCAAATTTCCTACTACATTAGCATAAGGTACACGAGACATATACTCTTTTTATTCATTATTACTAGGACTCAAACCTGAAGAAAGCTTAAAATGAGAAGACAAAGGGATATTAACAAATTTCACGTTATTCATACTGAATCTCTAAGATATTTTCTCCACATACCTGACTTGTGATAACCATAACTCACCATTTTTCTTGTCTCTGTATATTTCCATGCCCAAGATATGTTTTTCTACTCCAAGATCCTTCATATCAAACGTGCTAGCCAACTAAGCCTTTAACCTATGGATTTCAACTATGCTCTTGCTTGCTACAAGCATATCATCAACATATAACACCAAAATAATGAATATGTCATTTTCCAACATTTTAAGGTAAACACGATGATCATACTCACTTCTAGTAAACTTTGGGCTCACCATGAAGGAATCAAACTTCTTGTACCATTTCCTGGGAGATTGCTTCAAGCCATACAATGAATTCTTGAGATTGCAAACAAACCTTCCTTTTTTATTCTGAACAAAACCTTCTGGTTGTTCCATCTAAATGTTCTCATCTCAATCTCCATGTAGAAATGTAGTTTTGACATCTAGCTGCTCTAACTCTAGATCTAGTAAAGCAACTATTGCTAATACTAACCTAATAGAAACAAGCTTAAAAATTGTTGAAAAGATTTCATGGAAATCAATACCTTTCTTCTCAGAATACCCTTTTGTGAAAATCCTCACAGCAGATCTAAGAGATGATGTATACCTCACAAGAAAGTAATTGATTAAGCAAGAAAATAGAAGAAGAGTGGTCAGTGTAGTATAATGAGCAACATAATAATAATACAATAGAACTCAGATAGAAGCAAAAATACTTCACACACACTAATTAATTAATCACAATATGGACAAATAAATAGTACAATGCATGAGGATTCAAATGCCTAAGGTGGAAATTCGAATTAGCCTTCATGGAGTGATCAAAGGACCACTAGAGTGCCATTGGAGCACAACTAGTAGTCTATCTCATCATCAGTGGAGTCATCAATGCTCAAGTAACTGTCAACCATCAGTCAAACTAAGTCTAACTGAGTGTGGTAGGTGTAACTGAGTGTAATTGAATGAAGGAGGCTTAGGGGAAGGCACATGAGGAGATAACTGGAGTCAGAATGGGTAGTCAAGTCTCGCTGGAGGTCCATCAGAGTGATAAGATTAGTTAAGAGTCAGTTAATCCTTAAATCAAGGAAGGAACTGAAGATAACTGAACTAAACTGAAGTGGTAGGTAAGAAGGGTGCCTTTCTCAACTGGTAGATGAAAAGAGGGTGCACTAAGCTCTAGGAGGGCTGAACCTGAGTGGAAGGAAGCTTCAAGGGTTGGCTAACTGAGGGCTAGGTGCTACACTGATGACTGGGATGCATGCAAACCCTAAATACTACATGCAAACCCTAAAAGTGCATGCATGACTGAAAATGAAAATAATGAAAATGTTGCTAGGAATAGGATGGAGTATAGGAATATCCTAACACCCCCCCTTAATCCATTCTGGGCCCTGGTAAATAAGACCAAAGGTCAGCCAATACAATGAATAATAACAGTCAATAAATTGAGGAAATGGGGAAAACCTCATGGGAAAAATACCCCCCCTCAAAATAGACTGTAAGGCACACACAAAAAATAAATGCTCCAAACTCAAGTAGGTGTGATGCTTGGTCATATGCCTGGAGGTATCTTCTTCTTGGGAAGAAGTGGATCATGCTCAAAAAGCATGTGCCTGTACTTGCTCTTCAGATTGAATGTGATGAGAACAAATCTAAAAGTATGAGGATGATCCTTGAACCTGTGATTCGAATCAGTTGAGGTAGGATCAAAAACATGAATATGCAAATAGTCTTTTGTCTTCTCCTTCGAACCATCATTGGTGAGATTATGCCAAAAAGAACCATCAAATAATAATGATTGCTTGAAATCCAAATTAGATTTAAGACTTGATGAATATTTTCTTGAGATCTCCTTTGAACCAGTAACGGTGAGATCAAAACCATCATATGCATGAGAAATTATCTCAAGTAGTGTTTGCTTAGAATTCAAATTAGATCCAAGACTTGAATCCTGGTTTCTTGAGATCTCCTTTGAACCATGAGAGGTGAGATCAAAACCAGTAAATGCATGAGAGATTATCTCAAGCGAATGGCAATGGTTTCTTGAGATCTCCTTTGAACCATAAGAGGTGAGATCAAAACCAGTAGATGCATGAGAAATTATCCCAAGCGGGTGGCAATGGCCATATTCTTCAATAACCTTCTGAAAGCATGTAATAATGATCATATAGTAGTAAATAGGAGGTGATTGCTCGAGGAGAGCGAATGCATTACCTCCAATAGCTGATTTTACCTCCGAAATAATCATGTGATCATGATGCAAACCAACAGACTCTGGTGCAAGAGAGGATTTACGACCTTCTGCAATATCTAGAGTGTGAGTTGGCACAGAAAGAGAAGAAATTTGTAGCATGAGTGTATAATCTTCAAGTTATTCTTCTTTGTGGACAACTTCAATATGAGATGTGTTTGATACTAGTTCATTATCAATGAGAGCATCAAGGAGGGCAAATGCATCACTTTGCTTGTTCTTGAAAGGGTTTGGACCAAATCCTTCATTCTGTTTGTCGAATATTTCATCCAGATGAGCCCATAGCTCTTTTGGAGTTTCAATATCAATAATGATTGGGTAAAAAATGTAATCAGGCATAGTAACCATCATTCTTCCAAGGGCCATGTCACCTTTATTAAACCAATCAATCTTCTCTTCAAAGGATTCGAACTCTCTTTCAAAATAACAATCAAAGAGATCATGGCTCTTCAAATATGCTATCATTTTTTGTTTCCATTCATCATAGTTGAATGAAGAAAGAGGAGGGATTTATTCTAAATACATTGAAGCGTATAAGACCTAGAAAAACAATAGAGAATATCTGCAACTGCTACTGCTGCAAAAATGCAGAAACTGCTGCAACTGTTGCACTTGAAATCTTGATAATAACCTGGAAAAAACTCTCAGGAATGGATATAAACAATACTCTCAACATGCTCTGATACCATGTGAAAATCCTCATAGCAGTTCTAAGAGATGATGTATACCTCACAAGAAAGTAATTGATTAAGCAAGGAAATAGAAGAAGAGTGGTCAATGTAGTATAATGAGCAACAGAATAATAATACAGTAGAACTCGGATAGAAGCAAAAATACTTCACACACACTAATTAATTAATCACAATATGGACAAATAAATAGTACAATGCATGAGGATTCGAATGCCTAAGGTGGCAATTCAAATTACCCTTCATGGAGTTATCAAAGGATCACTGGAGTGTCATCGGAGCAAACTAGTAGTCTATCTCATCATTAATGGAATCATCAATGCTCAAGTAACTGTCAACCATCAGTAAAATTGAGTCCAACTGAGTGTGGTAGGTGTAACTGAATGAAGGAGGATCAATGGAGGGTGCATGAGGATCTAACTGGAGTCACAATGGGAAGTCAAGTCTCACTGGAGGTCCATCGGAGTGATAAGATCAATTAAGAGTCAGTTAATCCTTAAATCAAGGAAGGAACTAAAGATAATTGAACTAAACTGAAGTGGTAGGTAAGAAAGGCGCCTTTCTCAACTGGTAGATGAAAGGAGGGTGCACTAAGCTCTAGGAGGGATGAAACTGAGTGGAAGGAAGCTCTGGGGGATGGCTAACTGAGGGCTAGGTGATGGACTGATGATTGGGATGCATGGAAACCCTAAATACTGCATGTAAACCCTAAAAGTGCATGGATGACTGAAAATGCAAATAATGAAAATGTTGTTAGGACTAGGATGGAGTATAGGAATATCCTAACACCTTTTTCTATTAGTCTTGCTTTGTACTTATCAACCTTATCATCAACAACTTTGTTCAGTTTGTAGAACACCTACAACCGACAAATTTTCTGTCCTTTGCAAGTTCTACTAGGTCCCATGTTTTGTCCATTTTCAAAGCATCCATTTCTTCCGTCATAACTAATTTCCATTTAGCACTTTTAGATACCTCCATTTCTTCTTCATAAAAGCTAGGTTCCCCATCCTTATAACTCAAAGCAACAAATGAAGCAAAATATTCATACCTTGTAGGAAAAAATTTGACCCGTGTAGATTTGCGCAAATTTTGTTGTGGTACTTCCTCGGTTTCCTCATCTTCTCCAGAAGGTTCTTCATGAACATATTTATGGTCCTCCCTATAGATGAATGAGTCTCCAATTGAATTCTCTGAATCTATGGTACTTTCACCTGTTTCATTTCACTATCTACCACACCTGATTTAATGAGTAACAATTCATCAAATACAACATCTATATTAATGATGATCTTGTGGGTGATAGGATCCCACAATCTATATCCCTTAATTCCATCACCATATCCAACAAAGACATATATATTTTTTATTTCGGATATAACTTAGAATGTTGATTCTTGGGAATAAGAGCATAAGTATCACAACCAAAATGTGATACCCCCAAGATATTCTTATTTATTTTTTATTTAATATTTTGAAGATATTTCAAAACAATTATTAATCTGTAAGAGTTAATTAAAAACTCAAAAATATGCACCTGTGGTGTGAGTGATACTTTGCACGACAATTATTACTTTTATTATTAATAAATAAAAAAGGGAAAGACAGTTGGAAAATTCAGTTGATTGAGGGGACACCACCATGAGACACAAAACATGTGTAAAGAAAGGAAGGTATATTTTACCAATGAAATCCAATCTAAAATCTCAACTAATAGACAAGATGCTAAATGATATGGATTGAAGGATTTGATTGATATTTGATTGGGATGGAACAAGACATGGGAAAAAACTATATATTGGTGCACTAAGATATCATACGAGGTTGTGCTGGTGCATGGAGAAATTATGTTGTGAGTGCATGTGTTGAGTGTTTCTCTTTATCGCACGTCCATCATTGATCTTGTTACAGTCTCTGAGAGAGAGTGCCGTATGGAAGTGTTCTTTGTTGTTCTAGTGTGCATGGTGGTGATCCATATCGAGGGTGGATTTGGGCTAATGGTTGAGTTTCTCTCTCCTATGGTTGGGAGGAACTAAGACTCCAAGTGACTATTTCCCTATTACTTTCCAAATTGCGCAGTCTACAGGTATGTTTGGTTATAAAATTTGATTTGAATGTGTATACAAGGTTGTAGTCTCATCACCAATTCGTGGTTCAGGTGGAACAATCCATGGAGAAACATGCCACCATTATAATGTGTTATAAGTTGTCTTACGAGATGCATTCTCTCTTGTGATGGTCAAGAATTAAACTATGTAATGATAGTATATACTTTATTCTTATGCGATGATTGAATGAGAGATTAGATCCAGATAGGACCATGTCGATATTTTCTTTCTTATACCGCAAATATACGATAGATGTGTAAAGGCGTAAATATTCTATGTGTGAAATTATTATTAAGTTTTACAATGAATGATATACTAGAAAAAGTTGTCAATTCAATTGAATAATAAATAGCGGATAGTAAACTATCGCAGATTCAATACAATTAGAGCTTTTCTATTATTAAGTTTTAATTGAAGGATAATCCAACATTCTTATTGTTTGAAGGACTTAAGCTTTCAATAATAAAATTATTACAGTGTGGTATTTTCCCAATTTCTGCAATTTTTATATGAACCCGATTGGCCCCCCAACAAAGGGATCAATTTGTAACCTAATTGTGGATTAAATGCCCGAATGCCTTACTTTGATGGTGAAAAACTATTAGTTTGCCTTTTACCAATTAAGTACCTACTAATACATCCGATTTCTATGGTTAGTCGGATCATTCTCCCTTTTCCTATGTCTAATTTTTTCATGCTTATTAGCACTGGTACCTCTGCCCTTTCGACACCACTCCCTTGTAATATATTTTTAGTTTTTGTAAGACTCTATTGTGGTAAGGAATTGCTATGTATCATGTATCAATCAATTTACTTTTAAATCCTGTTGGAATGCGGGGTTTAATGCTTTAGAAATTGAATGGTCAGGCCATAAATACTTCAGCGGACTTGTCAAGATAGAATCGCCTTAAACTGTAGCGAATCGTTATGTTAAAGAAAAATGCCTGTGATTCAATGTGTTAATATATTGGTCATAATCAAATAATCTTATAAAACAAAATTGTTGGGTTGTAACATTCGGTCGATAGGATAAAAGAGGGAAAAATCTAGTACTGAGGCTTCATGCCTTAGTTAACATTGATTTATCATTACTTCTCTCCGTGTAAAACATTAAAATTAATGTCTTGGGATGTAAGTAATAATCTCTTTGTTAATGTTAATGTTGACTGTAATGTCCCTAAAATACACTATATAATTTTTTTTTTAATAATTGTCTCTTTAAATGGTTTATCATGATATTTATAGATTTAACTTCAGCACTTGGAGATACACTAAAGTGTTATGTATGACTACTCTATTTGGTTTATGTAGCTATTTGTTTAACTGTTTGGAAGTCCTGTTAGTTCTGTAGCTGATGTGGCTATATTACAAATGATTTTTTGTTGGCTTCATTTACGGATGTTTCATATTTTATTTAAGATCTGAACTTAGCGTATTTTTAAGTATTTATGTTTATACGAGACGTGTGATGGTATGAGTGGTTTTGAACTTACGTAGCTAGCAAGCTAAGTCATGTTATAAATTTTCTTGTAGGTTTCCTAAGGCTGGTTTTGAAACTAAGGTGTATCTAGGTTTGGAAAGCAGCGTCCTACCTACTGGTTATGAAGCTCCAAGGTGAAAGGCTCATGATGAAAACTAAGTCCTACTCAAGGTTTGATAACCTTGGATTTCCTTAAAAGAGGGGACACATACATTGGCAATATTAACAATGATTATAAAATAATATACTTAAGTTACTACCTAACCTAACTAGGGTGGCCCTATATCTGTGCTAATGGCTCCATGGGAAACTGTCCTAAGTGATACGATGGTGTTGGGTGAAAAATTAAGGTAATGGAGGGTTGGTGCTACATTGAAGGAAATCACGTGATGCCTTACTCTAACCTCATCCACATAGACTGATTATGTGTTAGGGTTTTACACGAGCATTGTGGAGGTAGTGTGGGAGGGAAGATTAACGCTTCCTCTTATGTGTTTTGACTGTGCTGAGATTGGGATTTTAGTGTGTTGATTCTTCTATGTTCGTAGCTATGTTGAGTTGGGATTTTGAATCTTGTTGGTTGCAAGGTGGGGTCGTGTTCAAGGATTGAAGCATCCTAGTTTCGATGCCACAAAGATCAAGTATAAGTAAGTGACTTCTAATGGTATCTATTGCAGTTGATCCTCTATTGTGCTTATATCTCTATTCATCTATTTGCAATGTTGCTAATGCAATTGTTCTAGGTTTGTTTCCAGGCGCAAGGGATCGTTGTTGAAATTTCTATAGTTTTCGGCACTAGATCTGTATGTGGTAAGTTCGTAACCTTCAACCCCTTTCCTTCATCGTTGTTGGGAGAATGGCTTGGTTTAATGATGGTGATGGTTGTGCTATGCCTCGGAGTGACAAGGTGTTGGGCGTTTATTTATGCATAGGGCTTAGTTGTTGAGTGATCTGTTATTTTAACCTAGAACCTATTGGTTTATTCTGGAAATGTAATTTTTGAAGGTTAATCCTGTGGAGGCATTTTTGGGATGATGTAGTTGGGCCATCGTCCTGTGTAAGTGTTTGAATTGGAAAATCAACTATTTATTTTGTAACTAAATATGTTGGCTACAACATAACTTTTATACTTATATAAAGGCTCTGGTTACTTCTTCATTTTGATACAAGATTGTTTTCTGGGTTTTCTATTGTTTGGAAATTATTGGGAATTGATCCTTGGTTTATGATATTAATGACCTTTTTTGTCAGAGAGAAACTTTTAATGGGATTTTAAATTTAAGTCTAAGCTAATTATGTGGTTGTAAGGGATAGGAATCGATCCTAGGTTTGATTGGAAATATAAAACTTTTACTGTATTCTATATATTACTTTGTTTCCTCATCTATAAATCTGGTGTAAGTATTTTGATTTTGTACAATCGTTGTTTGAGTTTATAAATGTAAATTAATGGGTCTAGAGTTAGCGAGTCCTTCTGGAGCGAATGCCCTTGTAGGGTAACTAATTCATTGGTTCCAATATGGCAAGTTTGTTAATGTTTCTGAGTAGGAAAGGTTTGACCTACACTATTCGTAGCAGGGACTGCGATTTTATTTGATTAGTATTTCTGTGTTTTCCAAATTTGCAATAGAGATCTAGCAGTATCTAGCTCTACTAGAGCAAATCTCGCTGCTGGAATTCGACCCTCGCTTGGATGTAAAATAGTTCTAGAAACTTTGTTTTTATGTAATTGCTTCAATTCGTTTAATTTTTATATCTAAATTGAAAATGAGTAGATCTTTAGTCTATGTGGATAGGTTATGAAAAATTGGGGTTTGAATGACATGTCTATGGTTGGATATTTAGTATTCTAAGTTAGAGTTAGATGAAAGAATTTACCTTCGGTCATTCTATAAAAATGTTTATGCATGATCTTTTCTTGGAATGAAATGTATTTATAAAATATATATGACAGAATTTAGTTTATTCTAAATTGGTAGGATTTCTTAGTTATGTTTAGTATCTAAAATTTAACCTACAACAGTAGAATCAAATGGTAACCCATGTGCTTCATGACTAAGTAATTCTTTCAATGGCCATGCCACTAAATAAATAAATACTACTTGATAAAATATTTGCAGTATAATCATTGAAATTTGAAAGCATATTAAATTTCTATTTAAAAACTATCTTTAAGAAAAACAAGAATAAAATAAAAGACTGATAATACTTACTTGTGAAGGTACTGCTGGAATTACCTCTTTAACCTACACACTACAAACAAAAATTGATAGGAACTACTTATCAGACCTGTAGGGATGTAACCAACTAACTTCAGAACTGCCACATTCCTCCCAACCATAGATCCTGAACCGTTTCTGTTTCATTTGATGGATCAACCCTGAGCTGGATCGAGCATGTAAGGAGTCTATAACACCTAAGGAATGTTGTTGTTATCTTTTCTTAGTGAGGACTAACTCTGTGCTCTTTGGATGCAAGACTTGGAACCTCTCCAATCTCATAATACAACACATGGCTCTTTGTACTGTCCTTATATTTATAATCATAATGGCTAGGGTGCAACTTAGGGTCTTGAAATTGAGACAGTTTGTTTACTTGTCTTGACAAAAATACATTTAATGTCTTCGTGCTCTTAACTCATAGATATAATTTATTTAATAGTATATATTAATATAGCTAAATATCACTTTAGTTATTATTCTCTGATAACTGAACTTTTAATTGTTTATATTTTTAAATTGAAAATAGAACTGTTAGTTTTATTCTTTTAGTTTATATAATATATATATATATATATATATATATATATATATATGAACTCAAATATTTTAGTTTATTTATCTTTTATTATATTTATATATATATATATATGGGCCACAAAGAATCCATCTTAGCGTTCAGGTCTGACACTCATGCCCTTCTCCTCGCTCCATGGCTTCACATTGTCTCCACGATCCAACATTTATTCCTTGCCATCACGCAGCTCATCAATCTAACTTTCACGCTCTCTACCAAAAAATGCCCAACCTTCACCAGCATCCACACTCTCTGCAAATGCCCATCCTTCATGCTTTCATCCATGCTCTCCACCAATGCGCCCATCCTTCCACCTACACGGAGCCCTCTCCTTCAATGGACATGCAGCCATCTCCTTCAATTTTCACGCAACCCTCTCCTTCAATTTTCACGCAACCCTCTCCTTCAACCTTCACGCATTCCTCTCCTTCATCCTTCACCCAGCTCTCCTTCATCTGGTTCGATACTCGATTCCATCTCCCTAAGTTCGCTGGCCAAACCAATGGGGAGGTTGTAAATTCATGGATCCATAGCCTTTCCACATATTTCAGGACTTGCACAGGCCTTACCGAAGAGAGAAATCTACAGATTGCAGTGTTACAATTGGAAGGACCTTCTCAAACCTGGTGGGACACATAGTGGGAAAATACCACCTTGGTAATAAACATTGGAGCCTCAACAGAGGCTTCCTTTTCTCAACTGATCAACACTTGGGCTTGCATGTGTGAAACATTGAGAGAACATTTTTATCCACCCCGGTATCTTCAGTTTTTATGGATCCGATGGCACCAGCTCTGCCAACTACCTACACAAGGGGTACAAGCCTATATCGAATACTTCTCCAAGATTCGACTGTTGCTCCACATTCCATACCCACAAGAGGTATTAATCCTTAAATTTAATTCTGGGTTATTGGTTCAATTCCGTAGAGAAGTTGAGTTATTTGAAAATTCTACATTAGATGAAGCTTTTCAAAGAGCATTGGCAGTCGAAAGAAAAATACCTCCTCTGGGTCGTACTCCTCAATCCCATCCCAACAAGAATCCCCCTGCTTCACAAACACCCACACCCAATACTTCACCTCGCTTTCCCTCCACTCGTCCTACCAACCAAAATTCCAATACACAATGGTGTTCCTTCCACAAGATTAATTCCCACAACACTTCAGATTGTCGCGTTTTACAATCTCTCAAGACAAACAAAACTCTTTGCACTGAAGCTACTTCATCCCAACCCATAGATGACATTGATAAGGTTTCTATTGAGAATGCTACTAAAGTAGATCCCTCATTGATCTTAATGACATCTGAAGGTTCCAACTCATCTACCCTACCCCTCTTTACTCATAACTGCCAAATAAAAAATTCCATGGACTTGCTCATCATGGACAACGATAGACAGAAAAATTTGGTTTCACAAAAGCTAGTTCAACGCCTCCATCCACCCACCACTCCTCACCCGAAACCATATCATCTAGGATGGGTCCAAAAGGATGGTCCTCGTCTATTGGTTTCTCATCGTTGGTTGGTAACATTTTCCATCGGTTAATTTAAAGACTCTGTACTTTGTGATATACCACTATTAGATTGTGCCAACTTACTACTCGGCCTCCCTTACCAGGACAAATGGAATTCCATTTATACAACCAAATCACGCCAGTATAAAATTACCAAGGATGGCCACACCTATATCCTTATAGCAGCCCCACCCAAACACAAGCCAACAAAAGAAAAAATCCCTCATGTCCATATCAACCAGTGTGTATCTCTTTGTCTGGTCCGCCCCATTCAACCTGTGAAATAGTCACCCCAACCCCAAATACCTCAGGTTCAACAACCACACAAGAATATTTTTCAAAAACAACAACTTAGTTCACAAGCTTCTTTGGTACCAATAGAACATGGGTCTGCAAATATGTTACAGCAAACAACACAAGTTCAATTGAGAAGTGATATAAATAGTGAAGTCAAGCAAAACTGAGTACTACATTCAAACCAACATGTGTCAAACATCAACAGCTCGGTCAAGTATCAATTTATCAGCCACAAAAATAGTAGCATCAACGGTTTAATGATACAACATCATTTCCTTCCTCTTCACCACATCATTTTCATAAATCTTCTCAAGTTTTTTAGCATTTTACTTCCCAGATAGATAAACAGAGTCTAATAACATCATCACCACAATTACCCAAAATTGAAACTCTTGTACAACTTGTTGCATCCCCTTGTTTGGCATCCTCACCTTCAACTATTCCATTGCCTTCAACCCTACTTGAGAATGTTGATACAAAGTCCTCTAGTGTTATTTATTCTGTCTTAAATACTAGAAGTGGTGAGGGTCTTTAGCAATCAGTTACTACATTTGGAAATGGTAAGACTCTCACTATTAGCATGCCAAGAGTTTCTGCTTCTCCTCTTTTTGGCACATCCTCTCCAACCCTTGCACAAAATCTTGTTAGTTAGGATGGATCTCAAACTATATCTCCTGGGATTATTATGGATGAAAGACAAGTTGCAGAGGCTCCCATTCAGCGTCTGGTAAAAACGTTTTTGCCAGGTGAGCAATTGGAAAATATAAAAAAGATGAGGAATGCAGTACAACAATTGATGGCATATTTACAACAAAAGAGAGATAATAGAAAAGGGTTCAATGCAGACAAATTCCTTAAGCTTGAGAAGTAGATGAATTATTTTATAGATAATTATATGTGAAGGAAACCTATTTCAGAGCAACATGAAGGACAATAGAAACTTCAATCATAGACTAGCAATAAAGAGAAACCTCTATTTCCTCATCTTCTCATGGAAGCAGGGGCGCTTCCATATCTAAATAGGGAGGAATTGGTCCACAAAGAAGCCAGCTTGGCGTTCAAGCCCAACACTCACGTTATTCTCCTCGTTCCATCCTTCACACTGTCTCCACAACCCAACATTTATTCCCTTCCATCACGCAGCTCATCAATCCATCCTTCACGCTCTCTGCCAAAAAACGTCCAACCTTCACTAGCATCCACGGTCTCTACAAATGCCCAGCTTTCACGTCTGCATCCACGCTCTCCACCAATGCGTCCATCCTTCAACCTACACGCAACCCTCTCCTTCAATGGACATGCAGCCATCTCCTTCAATTTTCATGCATCCCTCTCCTTCAACCTTCACGCAACCCTCTCCTTCATCCTTCACCCAGCTCTTCCTCCAATCCTCACATGTTCTACAAAAACTCCTCACTCCCCAATCTTCAGTAGTACGACCTCTCCATCCTCAAGTTTCCCTTCTGCGACCATGGTCCATGCAGCTTGCACACTCCTTCTTCCCGGTCAACTCCACACCCTTCTTCATTCTTCACACTTAGCAGCACCTTCTCCATTCTTCATGCTCAACAACACTTTCTTCATTCTTCATGCTCAACAACACGCCTTCCTCTCAACATTCCAACTTCCTCCATGACTCAGCATCCATGGGAAACCCCGACATTAGCAACTTTGATCTGAGAAGATAATAGATCTCATTTAATGGTAGATCAAGTAGACATTGGCAGTGATGTTACCTCCACTTGTTTGACAATGTAGAATTCTTGCTTACTATGTTAGTAGCTTTGGTAGAATGGTTATTTGATGTTTCTGGATTGATAGAATGCTTGCTTACTAAGATGTCATTTAATGGTAGATCAATATATGAGACTCTTTTATTAATCTTTTTATTACATTCATTGTATCATATAAGTATATTCTTGACTCTTCATTAATCATAAGATTTCTTTATCTTATCCTCTAGTGGATTTGGTTGGTCAACTAAAGATAGGTTTTTCTAGGCCCTCTACATGCTCGATCCCTCGTTTAGTGGTAGTATCAATCACTCTTTGATGATAAAATAGAAAATGATTCATTTAATTAATTTGAATAAATATGATTACTAATGCTCTAGATCTTTTGGCTCAACACTAGTAATATGATGATTTTTTGTGCTATTCAGAGTTTTTCAAGCTCAATAATTTTAAGTAAGGTAACTCCAGCGCTATGCAGAGCTTATGATCAACATCATAATGGTTGGTGTGCTCCAAGGATTATGCCCAAAACTTATTATTTATCTTGTGGGGTTATCTATGTGCTCCAGAGCTTATGCTCAACACATAATATTGTAACCCATGTGCTCCAGGGCTTATGCCCAACACATAATGATAGTCATCCATGTACATCCGGGATTATGCTTAGCACATAACAAAGATCACCCATGTACATCGGGGCTTATGCCCAGCACATAACAAGAAATTCAACCATGAACATCAGGGCTTATGCCCAGCACATAACAACAGTAATCCATGTACATCGGGGCTTATGCCCAGCACATAACAAAAATAAGCCATGTACATCGGGGATTATGCCCAGAACATAACAAAATTAAACTATGTTCATTAGGGCTTATGCCCAGCACGTATCCAAAATAGTCAAAGTCTCGGGATATTACATTGACAGTCAAGAATAAGCATGTCAGGGATTGTATGCACCTGTCGTTGAGATCGGGTTGAATCTCAGTTGTAGAAAAGCTTAGATTATCGGTATCCCCTAATTGAACTAATCCAAGGATTAGTGGACACTATATATATATATATATATATCCGAAGTATTTTTCAAGCTTGACACTCATTGAAACCCTGTCCTTCATTAGAAAACCAAATAACCTTGGTTTGAGGTGCAAGGAGTTGCCATCCCTTAGAGTTATGCGACATCTGTTCTCATGGTTATCAAGGAGGATCCCATAGTGATCCTGGAGGTTTATTTATTTATTATATCACTTGTTTCCTATCGAGTCCTTTCAGGTAACTATCGGTCTGTTGGTACTGTTCGTAGATCCAACTGGTAGTCAAACCGTCCTTCTTTACTGACTTAGCTGTTATCAATACTACAATGTTAATCCATGTTTGTTAATTGGATGAATTGAAAGCATTACTTCCTATAGCCTTGTCCCGTTATCTGATTTTTCTATATATATATATATATATTATAAAACTAAATAAGCTTTACTCCCTCTCTTATGCAATAAATAGGAATATAAATGGTGGCGGAACCTCCCTTGTTAAATAATAAAGATGTAAGTATAAAAATTAGTGGACGTAGTGCGGATTGCGGGATTACATGTCTTTAGTTAAGAGTTTTAGCGCTTCCGCATTCTCGACTTCCGCATTTTTATGCAGGTTGCGGAACTCCAAAAATTTCAAGATTTAAAACAACGATTCCACATTCTGACTCCCGCATTGTGGAACTCCAAAATTATAAGGTATAAAATAATGATTCCGCATTCCAACTTCCGCATTGTGGATGCGGATTGTGAAACTCCAAAATTACAAGCTTTAATAATAACGATTCCACATTCTGACTTCTGCATTGCCGATGTAGATTGCCAAACTCCAAAATTACAAGGTTTAAAAATAACGATTCTGCAATTCGACTTCCGCATTCTGAATGCGGATTGCAAACTCCAAAATTACAAGCTTTAATAATAATGATTATGCATTCTGACTTCTGCATTGTACATGCGGATTGGGGAACTCCAAAATTACAAGGTTTAAAATAATGATTCCGCTTTCCAATTGCGGATTCGGTGGATTCGACGGCTTACAGAGATGTTTATCAGGTAAGTGAAAAGTTAGATAAAGTTTGAACTTGTAATTAATTACAAATTAATAATCAAGATCAAGGGTTTGCATTAGTCCAATTAATGATGGAATAACTTCAATTTTATCTTGATTCCATATAGCTCTTAGATTTATTATTTTATTTTTGTAGCATGATTTTATTCATTTTATGGTCATGTAGTTATAATTTGTTGCTTTGTTTCAGTTAGATAATTTTGCATTTCTCATTATGTAGTTTATTTCTGCAGTTTGATTTTAATCCATAGATTAGTGATTTAAATGTTTATTTTTACAATGAATGTGCTTATGCAATAATGTTATTTACTCCATTGGATCATAAACAGTAACTTGTATTTGGCAATGATAGCTTTTAGATTTTATTTCTACAATTTACCTTTCTGTCAATTGTGTTGTGAACTTAGATTTAGAATTTTCTTTTTTGCACAGTGTGAACTTAGTATTAGAAGGTACTTTTCCCGTAAAGTGTGACATTGTTCTAGAATTTACTTTTATGCGGAGTGTGAATGTAGTTTTAGAATTTAATTTCAAGTGTGAATTTAGTTTTAGCATTTACTTTCATGTCATGTGATTTACTTTCCTTGCAATTTAGTTTCAATAGTTGTTTAGATGGCTAGTTCAATGCCAAGACAATGTAACTGCACATATCATTGTTTGTAAGTAAGGTTATGGAACTACAACTTCAAGTAGATAAACCAATGAAAGAGGAGATTGTGGTTTGCAGATATAGTGCATGGTAACTCGCAGGTTCTCAATGAACCCTGAGCTGACAATTAATGTACACTTCTTAGCTGTTTTCTAAGTAATTAGAAGGTAATTAAAAAGCCCATCAAATTGTCGCCCTGGTTCGTACGTATTTTAAATGGAAACCTCACGCTTCTTCAATTTTGGAACTTCAGTTACATTCTTGGTCTGGATATTGAGTGACTCAAATCTCAAGTGACTCAACTTTGATAGCACTTGTTGGCAACGGAAGCTAAATAAAACAAAAATCAATTAAGACAAAAAAGAAACAATGGTCAACACTTTAAATTGAGTGGTAAAACCCTCGAAAGGGAAATATCCACATAGCAAATAGTATCGATATTCTTATTGTTAAAAGAAAGAGATTACAACAGCCAAAAAATAGACTTACAACCATTCCTCACATTCACTCACAAAATGATATTTGCCTCTACGAACTTACATGGATTTATAACACTTCTTACACAATTACATGAAACTTAGCAATTAATTAAGCATTCTAACTTGAGTTGCCTTATCTCAACCGAAATCAAAATAATAAGATCGAGAATCTACTCATGTCCAAATTCACGAGAATTGGTTGTCACATTATCCAATAACATACCCAATTAAATAAATAACACACAAATGATATCATCTTCAAGGAAGTAGGTTTGATCACTCTATTTGGGATTGGGATTGGAATGTCGTTTAACCATTTGGAAAGGGTGTTTCAAGCTGTTGCAAATAAAACCTCAACGTTAGTAAGAGAAACTATTATATCCATTTGCAAAATGACCATAATTACAACTAAACTTTTGAAAATGTACATATATTTTGCCATACCTTGTTTGTATCTTGTAATGTGGGAGAGACGCCCCATATAAACACTCCTAACCCACAGAATCTTCAAAAATAACAACACAATAAAATTCGAGTCCAAAATCTGACATTGTTATACAGGATTCGTTGAAGAATGGTGCATTGTAAGGATTTATTTGGAACGATTCAATATGCACATAAGATAAAAGAAGAGAAAGCATATGTGCTTATGAACAAAAACGCTCCTTTACTTTAAATTCTAAATGTAATATGACGAAAAATGTTGTTGGCTCTTAAAACTGATTTTTGAATTTTGAGGAATCAGTGCGATGATAAATGGGTGGTGTTACATGGTTTCCTACATGATAAGATTTTTGTAATGTTAGTGATGGATGGAGTTTTGCCGACACATTTTTTACCAATTTTTATGGGTAGTTGCAGGAAGTGCCTACTATCCACGTATAATGTATCAATTACCAGTTATATATGTATAAACTACTAGTTATCAATTGATTTTTTATATTTTCTTTATAATTGTTTAATTTGATACACTTGTTTTATCCTCATGCAATCTAAGAAAACCTTCCACCCCAAATTATAAAATATAAACACATATAGATATGTCTTCCAACTAGAATGAACTTATTACCCATTAACCTAAAAGTGTCTCCCTAAATATAGAATGGTGGATAAGATGGAATTTACACTGCACCTAGTGAACGGGGACAACTTATCAAAAAGAATCTTTGGTTGTATGGCATCCCTGATCCCTGTTTCCATTGAATACACCCCATGTAAATTTTGACCACCTAAATGCTATTGATTTTAAATAATCTGAAATGTGATAGTGTACTATTCTTGTATCAACACTTTCGTTCAAAGAATTTTGACGACCTAAATGCTATTGATTTTAAATAATCTTCGTTCAAAGAATTTTGACGACCTAAATGCTATTGATTTTAAATAATCTGAAATGTAATAGTGTACTATCCTTGTATCAACACTTTCTTTCAAAGAATCCAATAGGCATGTTGAAACAATCTTAAAGTTGAAAGTCCAACAATGAATTCATTTCCCGATATCAGTACGATATTACAAAACTAAACAAACATGTAGCTATAGGCTAGGGCACTTCTATGAATTCCTTTTTTGCAGTGGTAAAGGCAAAACACTTAGCTCCAGAATGGCACGATTCTTCATGTTGAGATGGGAGAAAGCGAAAGTCAAGTGAACGAGTGGGAGTGTAGGAGGCTCTGAATCCTGGTCTAGTTTGTCAGGACATGAAATTGAAGGATGTGCCACCTACAGCTAAAACGAACTGGAGTAGGTTCTGGTTCCCAGGACAAAAATTGAAGGGCGGCGGACAAGATATTCAAGGCAGCACATGCACCCAAGGAAAGAGGAAAGAATGGGCAAACCCTATCTACCATGAAGACCTTCCGTGGATGTGACGTGACAAATACAGCTAACAGTATGGTGTTTCAATATTTCCATTCAAGGCGTAGCCTCTACACACTTGGAAAAAAATTGCATTTTCAGGGTGACTTTTATAAAGGTGCTTAATACCCCGGCTTAGTGAAGTGGTAGGGTAGTTGGTATCTGTGAAGGTTAAGTTATTAGAAGTCATTTGTTTAATTGCTGTAAGTCAAGCTTTGAGGAGCGTAATCTTTGAATTTGAGCTGTTGAGCGTATCTAACTATTGGTTGATATGCAAACCAAATTCAGGACCAGACTCGCCCGGCTGTCGACATGAAACACGATGTTGCAGGCAGACAGATTGCCCGCTCTTCAGACTTCCCAGCGTCGTACCTGATCATCACCTTCCGTCCAATATAAGAATCTGAGCGGTAGTTGAGATTGCAAGGCGCCGTATGTGGGTAGGGAGATTGCGTAAGATTTCTTCAGAGCCCGTGCACCGGAGCGACAACCGGGCGAGGTCTTGAGGATTTTATGTTATTTTCTGCTGTCCGACCTCATGAAAAATAGCCTTCCTCTCTCTCTCTGTATAGACCGTTTCGTTTGATGTGCTTCTCTAGGTGTAATTTTAATCATCTAGTTGTTTGTCTTTTTGTAATCACTTAATTGTCTATGTCTCTACAAGAAGAAAATCTATCTTTTAGCACCACAAATTAGCACCACTTATATGTTGTGGTGTTAAGGTGGTGGTATTAGCATCAATTACAATTTTGTGGTGTTAAGGTGGTGGTATTAGCATAAGTTATATTTTGTCGTGTTAAAGTGGTGTCATTAGCACCACTTATATTTTGTGGTGTTAAGATGGTGCTAATGTTTGTTAATATTATTGGATATTAATTTTTTCATCATCTGTCAAATGTCATGTTGGTAGTACCACAAACTAGTGCTAAGCTATTATTGTCACATGGATATGTACAAGTAGGATATATTGTGAGGTTTTGCACCATAAACACAACAACTTACAAATAATTATTTGTAAATAATTTAATTTAATTTTTTCATTCAAATAAATGATGAAGATTATTTATGAATTTTTGCACCACAATCACAACAAACTCAATTATTTATTTTTATATTCTTTAAACAAATAAATAGACACAATCTATTTATGAGGATCAGCACCATAAGCACAAAGTTCACAAATAATTATTTTGTGAATAATTCAATTCAATTATTCATTTTTATAGTATATAAACAAATAAATACATAGGACATTTAATATTGACAAATAATTAAAAAATAATAATTTATTATTATTGTAAAGTAGTATTAAAAGTGATTGAAATTGAAATTTGATTATTCAATTCAGAATATTGATATTCTTGAAGTTTTTGGTGGACACTAATATCATGATTAGGTTATTAACACAAGGCATGGATCTCAAATCCATGGACATGATCAAGGGAAAAAGATCTACGGGACCTAAAAATAATTAGTTCATAAATAACTCAATCCAATTATTAAATTTCAATATTATTTAAGCAAATATATACCTAGGATTCTTAATATTGACAAATAATAAAAGAAAACGGTTTTTATTTTTATTTTTGATTATTATAAAATAGTGATAAAGGTGATTTGAATTGAAATTTGATTATTTGATTGAGTATATTTTATTAATCTTATTAAAGTTCTTGATGGATAGTAATATCATTATTAGGTTTTGAGCACAAGGAATGAGTTTTAAATCCTTGGACATGATTTGAAGGAGGAAACCTCTGCCTTGGGTACTAAAAGAAGATTTTAGGAATCTATGACCATGTCATGTTCCCAATTTTGGCCTAAGGAAAATTGGCCATGGTCAACTACTCAATATTCAAAAAATTTAATATGGTGGCTAAAATAATTAACTTTCCTAAGTAAAATTATCCTAAGGTTCTCAAGAATAATTATTATGGGATAATTTGGCCACATGAGACCCCATAATTCAAGTTTGCAAGCAAAAATAGCCAATGCGGAATTAATTGAAGAATGTTGCCCACTTAATTAAGTCAAAGAGGTAATTACGAAAGTAATTGAGCATTTCATGAGTAATTTAGGCCAAATAGGTGCATTGGTTAGATGTGGAAAACCTTGGTTGAAAAAATTGAAGAAGTGGTAAAAATGAAGATAATGAAGATGATGATGATGATGATGATGATGATGATGATGAAGATGATGATGATGAAAATGATGACGATGACGGTGATGATGAGGATGATGATAATGATGATGAATATGATGATCATGCTCACGAATATCATTATGATGATGATGATGATGATCATGATGAAGATGTTGATGATGATGATGATGATGATGTTGAAGATGAAGATGATGATAATGATAATGATAATGATGATAATGATAACGATGATGATGAAGATCATGATGAACATGTTGATGATGATGATGATGATGATGATGATGATGACGACGATGGTGATGATGATGATGATGATGACGACGACGATGACGAGGATGATGATGATGATGATGATGATGATGAAAATGATGATGATGATGGTGGTGGTGGTGGTGACGGTGGTGGTGGTGGTGGTGATGATGCTGATGAATACCATGAAGATGGTCATGATGATGATGATGATGATGATGATGATGATGAAGATGTTGTTGAGGATGATGAGGATGACGAGGATGACGATGATGATGATGATAATGATGATGAAGATTTTGATGATGATGATGATGAGGATGATGAAGATGATGATGAGGATGGCAATGGGGATGATGGTGATGGTGATGAATATGATGAAGATGATGATGATGTTGAAGACGTTGATGATGATGATGAGGAGGAGGAGGAGGAAGGTGATGATGATGATGAATATGGTGGTGATGACAACGACAACAATGATGATGATGATGAATATGGTGGTGATGACAACGACAACAATGATGATGATGATGAAGATGGTGATGACAATGATGATGATGATGATGATGATGATGATGATCATGAAGATCATGATTAAGATGTTGATGATGATGAGGAAGAGGGTGATGATGATGACGATGATGATGATAATGATGAAGACAACGACGATGATGACGACGACGATGATGATGATGACGACGAATATGATGATGATGATGATGATGATGAAGATGACGATGATGAAGACCATGAAGATGGTCATAACGATGATGATGATGATGATGATGATGATGATGATGATGATGATGAGGACGATGATGAGGATGAGAATGATGATGATGATGATTATGACGATGATGACGAATATGATGACGATGATGATGAAGATGAAGATGATGATGATGAATACCATGAAGATGCTGGTGATGACAACGACAACGACGATGATGAAGATGATGATGATGATGATGACGATGATGAAGATGATGATGATGAAGATTGGAAGATGACTACATGATGATGATGATGAAGATGATGAAGAAGAGGATGATGATGATGATGGAGTTGGTGGTGATGACGATGACAATGATAATGATGATGATGAAGAAGCTGGTGATGATGATGACGACGATGACGATGATGATGATGATGATGATGATGATGATGAAGATGATGATGATGATGACGAATAAGATGATGATGATGAAGATGAAGATGATGAAGACCATGAATATGGTGATGACAACGATGATGATGATGATGATCATCATCATCATCATCATCATGAAGATGTTGTTGATGATGATGATGACGACAATTATGATGATGATGGATACCATGAAGATGATGGTGATGACGATGACAACGACGATGATGAAGATGATGATGATGATAATGATGAAGGTGATGATGACGAAGATGATGATGAAGATGATGATGATGATGATGGTGATGGTGGTGGTGGTGATGATGACGATGGCAAGGATGATGATGATGATGATGATGATGATGAAGATGGTTATGATGATGATGATGATGATGATGATAATCACCACATGATGGGCCTTGAAGAAGTATTCTAGCCATTAAAGACTAAGAAGGTTTTCTCAACCAACCACACATGGCTTCTTGAGTGTGCCAATGGTTTATAATTAGGTATGTTGGTGCAATTAGGTGTCTTGCATAAATATGTTTGTGTCTCAAGGCCTTGGGAATGACATTTGAGGGGAAAATGCCATGTTTTGGATGTAAAGAAACCATTGAGGCATCCGAAGGCATGGAAAATTTCTTAAAGCACCATGTATGACTTTGCAAGGATATCCATGATTCCATGGCACTATGTATCCAATTATTGGAATTGTGGGTTTGGACATGATCATGGGAGGAGAATTGAAGGTCGGGATTGAAAGAAATGTTAAATTCATATTGGTCAGGTTGTGTGGTTGATAGAAAATCAACTTTTGAATATGTATTTCAACTTATCTTGGTTATCTTGGTTTCTTTATGTGTTAAATCAACTCTGCCCTATTTTTTTTAATTGGCTTAACATGAGCATGTGTGCACTTTTGAGTGCATACGTGCTAAAAGCGTGCACGTGCACCTGTTCTGTATCAAACCTAACAACGCGTGCACGCTTCCTTCGGTCTGTGCACACCTCTGTTTTATCCCCGCTAACGCGGCCCCGTTGTATACTTTTGGGGAGCATCTTCGTGCGCTCACCCATAAACATTTTTTTCTAGTTGCATCAACTCTAGATAACAAACCTATGTGATAATTAAGTATTTATTAAAAGAATATCAAATTAATATATCAATATCTACCCTTAGTTTATATTGATATGAACTATAAATATCTAATCTTAATTTACATTGGTATCATTAAAAAATTTATTTCTATACATATAATATTACTCTTTTACATACAAGATAATAATTTCTTACATAAATTTTGTTCGTACCTTTGATAATTACTATTCAACTATTTTATTATTATAATACATTCAATATTTAATATAGAAAGTCACATTGCAAATAGTTATTTCTAAATAAATATGTGAAATCACTAGCAATAACACTTTTAACTTTTATACCAAAGCAATCATAAAACTAATATTTAAAAAAATAGTAAAAAACTAAAACAACAATAAAATAAATGATATAACAATAGTTAGCATATATCAATAAATCAATATTTTCAAAAAAGATAAGAACTTATCAAACATTTAATACATTTAAAATATCACAAACCAAAATATATAGATAATTTCACATATTCCAAATTTAATATATATAAAGACACTTTAAACCAAAATATTTTTTAATAAAACCAAATATTAGAATTAATTTAAAAAACTATGTTAAGCAATCAAACACCATTTCGATTTATCCAAAACGAATGCGTTTGGGAAGGAAATATGAAAACCTTACAAGTTCTCTTTTAATTTTAATGTGCCAAACAACCTTGCACCGGCTTCCCATAGAGCTGTTCTACCATTATCTTCCGGCCAGAAAGCATTCGCAGACTAAAAAATTAGAAACATTATATTAAAAATTAGAAACCTATCCTGTAACGTTATATAAAAGAAATTAGAAACCTATCCTACAACATTATAAAAAAATTAACACATTATATTAAAAATTAGAAACATATAGGATTGCTTTCTCATGCACCCACTGTTCAATGTATAAAGCATACTTATACTCATGCATCAGAAACATTAAAAATTAGAAACCTATCCTACAACATTATAAAAAAATTAACACATTATATTAAAAATTAGAAACATATAGGATTGCTTTCTCATGCACCCACTGTTCAATGTATAAAGCATACTTATACTCATGCATGCGCGGGAAGGGAAATTTTACCTCCCTGACTTTCTCACTCAGCAGCTTGAACAGAGGAATCAAAGCTCCATCACTCTGCAGCAGCTCTAAGGGGTTGGCGAGCTCTGAGAGAGAGCCACAAAGGATCGCTTTCTCATCCATGGAGTGGAATGGAACAAGTCTTTTTTACGGTAATTTTCAATTTTTTTTTAATATACTTTCTTCAAAACAATCATTTTTAATATTTCATGGATTTTCTCAAAACATGCATGAAGGAGATCCAGGGTTGGTATACATAAAGAGAGGTTTCCCCAATCCAATCGATTATGGTTCGAGGGAGATTGACTTGGGAGGAAGAAGGCCAAGGATGAATTCAACCATTTAAAGGACTGAAGTAATCCAATCCATCGTAGATTCATGATAATTTTTTTATTGGATTTTTTTAGTTTTTAATTTCAATTTTCTAATATGTACATAATGAAATATTCAATTGTAGGGGCAGCTGGAAGATTCCATACGAAGTTCACTCATAGCTGCAAGTCTTACAAGCTTTCACTCAATTAATATATTTAAATCAAAATTTTAATAACATTCAATGAGTTTTTTCTTTTTTTTTCATGATAGAAAATGTTTTTATATTTAAAGATTTATTATTATCAAAAAAAATTGTTTAAATGAAAAAATTAGTTTTTAATGTTTTTTTAAGTTGATTTTTTATTTAGTTTTTAATTGAGATAAATGATTGCTTAAAATAAAAATAAAAAAGATATTTAAATCAAAATATATTTATTGTACCAATAATCCTTAATATAGTAATGTATAGCCACTCACAACCATCTGTTCACAACTTACAGCACTCATCACTATTAACAAAAAAACAATTTTTTTATTTGCAAATGGTGACAATTTTTTTCCAAAATCATTACCTCCTTGGATCAAATATGAATAATATGGTACTGAAAGATTTATATTTACTAATTCTCATAATTTACAAATAAATTAGAAATTAACATACACCATGGAAAATAAATTATTATTTATCATAATTGATAAAGAAGATAGAGGATGACAACTTTTTCATCTTACAAAACTATAAACCATCGAAAATAGATTATTGTTTTCAAGGCTGCCCATATTTCTTAAAAAAGCAATCATAATTTTTTTATAAACAAAAATTAAATAGAATGAACCATTTTCATTACATAATATATTTTTAACATGTATTTAATATGATAAATAAAGTCATGTCCAAAAAATAGTATAAATAATCGTTTTCATAAATATTTTTTATATATTTTTATGAATATTAGGCATAAATGAGTTAGAATAATTTTAAGATTTTAATTCACAATATGAATTATTGAATTTTGATTCTAGATTAAAGACAAATAAATTAAATTGACCAAAGCTTTCATTATAATAATTATTTCATTTTAGTAATAATATTATTATGTCCAAATTATGGACATATTTAAAAATAATAATATAAACAAATGTTTCAATAATTATGTTTGGGTTTGGATTTTAAGAAAAATTAAATATTTTTGATAGTAAAATTTTTAATTCAAATTTTTTTTAAGATAATTATTTTATATATACATTTGTTTATAATAACAAATGACATTCATATTAAATCTTAGATAACGTGCATAATAAATCTCTATTAAATTACAACTTTGTTAAATATGGTTATGTTTTTTTTATAACTATTATATATATGGACAACCATATTCAACAAAGTTGAATATATAAATCTTATAATAAGATTTATATTTTTTTTATCATTTATTATTTAATGGTGCTTTGCACCATATACAATTTTCTGTATATAAAATAATAATAATAATAATTTTAGTGTTTTGCACTAGAATTTGTATATATTAAATAATAATAATAATAATAATTTTAGTGTTTTGCACTAAAAAGTTTTTAACTCATGTTGGATTGGTTTTGGTGTTTTGCACCACAAAATCTCAATCCACTTAGGATTGGTTTTGGTGGTTTGCATCATACACCATGGAATGCCACATATTCATTTAACACCAAAGTCAACATTTTTACAAACACCATTTTTACACCATATATCTTAGCACCAGTCGCATATCCCCACATTATCACCACTTTTGCACCAATATTTGAAAATTGAGGATTTGTCAAATCCTTTACAAATAGTGATGCTAATGTGAGGCTAAAATGCCCCTTTTCTTGTAATGAGCTCATCTAGCTGTCATTACCTGCTTTGTTCAAGGAGCTAAACCATAATCATAAAATCAATCTCTAGAATACACATGTCTTATCCTAGTGCAATCTAGGATCCATGTCTTATCCTAATGCCATCTATCCATCGAGACAACCCAACTGCTAGTTATCCATGCATCAACAACCATTATTTTTATATATTTTTATTATATATAATTATTTATGTGGAATAACCATGATCATAAAATCAATCTCAATCTGGACAATACATTTGTCTCATCCTCGTGCAATCTGGCCCAATCTAGACCAGATCAAAAGTAGAGAGAATTCCACCAATTATCATTGATGTAATTAAAAAATTTACCATTATAAACATTATTAATTAAAAAATATATAATGATATATGATAAGACATTTTAAATTCAATTATTCATAACCATATTTCTAATTTAAATTAAATTATTTATACAATGAAACAAATCGTGTATATATATATATATATATAATTAACTATGTAAATAAAAACATATATAAATATTATTTTAAATTAAATTATTTATATAAACAAATCGTGTGTATATATATATATATTATTTTATGGTTAAACTATTTAAACCATAAAATATATTTTATAATAAATATAAATAATATATTTTATTTGATGGAATGTAATAAACTTTACAATGACTTAAATATTTGCAAACAAAGTTCTACAAAAACTTTCTTATATCATATCTAAATTATAAAATCAATGTACAATTAAAGTCATAGCAAGTTAAAACTAATGTAATTTGTAAGGTCCCTCAAATCCTGAATTATTATTATTATTTTTTGTATGGGGTTTATTTATAAGTAAGACCTAAGATTTACATAAAATTAACTTTAGCACTGAGTTTAAATGCTAAGAATAAAATGATGCTTGTAATCTAACTGTGATATTTTCGTTGATTGTTTGCATGACATTGATCTAACATGTTTTAGCTTAATCTATACCATTAAATGTCATTATTGTTACTCTAAGACATTATTTGCTTCATACATTATTATGTTTGTTTTATGGTCTTGATGCCTATGATGACAGTGATGACTATGATGACTGTGCTTTCACTATGATTGATCTAGCTGAACTATGCCTGTATTTCTCGAGTTGGTATCAAGAGTTTCATGGCATCTTGGATAACTTACCTTTTATATAAGCTAATACATGTTTAAATACTTTGTTGCGCGTGACCCAAGGAAAGTCCTAAGATAGCACTCTTGATTGAAGAGAAAATGCCTAAGTGAAAAGGGGGAAATGGCAAACCTATGCCTGAACCATAAGAATCACACATAAGCGCTTAATTCAATTGGAAGGTCTCCCACTATAGGAGTGTGGTAAAAATTGATTTTATAGTGGAGGTAGATGAGAACTTAATGAGGGCCATGTGATGGCCTCATGGTGGAAATCCACGCTCACTGATGGGTAAATGTCGAATTGCATTTCCTGTGTTGTTTACATTTTGGGTGTTTGGAGAAGGAGAGCAAGAGCTCTCTGCTGTTTCGTGGCTTTGGGGAAAGTATGCACACGACCAGAGCATAGCTCTTGGTCTGTGCACACCCTCTGCAGAAGGGCATCGTCGTATTCAAGTTGAAATGTGCGAAGGTAAAGCTTTGTATCCCATTGATATGGTTGAGTTTCTTTCAATTCGTAGAAGTCTTATTTTGTTGATGTACTAACTCATGTTTTGGTTTACAAGCCAGGACAGTTCCGTATTGGCTGCCTAGAGATTACTCGCTGGAGGTTGAAACAATTGGAGAGTGGAATCTTCTGGAGCGAATGGCCATGGAAAGACCCGCCCCCCCTGGAACAGTTCAATCCATGAGATGCATAGCACCTGCAATGTATGGATTTTATTTACTGGGGCAAAGTTTGATGGATGCGTTGTGGAGTGACAAGGAATTTAGCGAGCAAACTCATTCTATTTATTCTGCTGAGTCGCTTTATCTATACCAGCGTTGGTCTTAGGGGATGTGTTGTCGTTGTACGCCCTCTGGGAGTAGTTGTGAGTATTTTGTATAGGTGTTTTTTTTTTGGGAAGCGTATGCTTAAAAACTTCCAAGTCCATGTAAACATGGTTATTATGTGTAATGTCTCTGTACACGATGGCTTTCGAGCTTAAACCTTGAATATATTTCAATATATTGGATATTCGCTTCTCTTTGGATACAGTCTGTATAATGTGGTGATTCGTATCGGTTTAACGTTCTTACTATTTATCTAGGGTTTGAATACTATGTTCATCATTTTGCTATAATCGGTGCTTTCATGTTTTTTCTCTATTCTGTAATGAAGTTGAAATTTCTGAGTTTATATGGTTCCAATCATTTTCTAATTGAGTTAGATTAATCTCCTTCTATATTTCCTATTTTCTAAGAGCTTTGACCTCTGGGTCTACACTAGAAGCATGACTGCTATCTGTGTGTACTCATGCTATTAAGGGAAATCGATCCTCGTGCTCAATTTGTTTTTAGGTGATGGTTCCAGGTGATTCATTCATCATTATTCGTCCCTGTAGGTGTATGGGAAAAGCCCTAATTTCGATTTGTGTGTTTTTTTTTAGTTAAATGAAATGGAAATGGATCCGTATGCCGAACGCATCTGCATGGCTTAACTGGGCTGCATGAATGATGGCTATGTGTAATTGATCTTGTGTTTTGCTTTTCGGTATATTTAATTATTAACCACAAGGTTATAATAGCTCGGGTCAAACATTGTTGCGTGACCTATCGAGGGTGTGAATACGTTTGATGAGTCAACGCTGGAAGCGTGATAGGATGTGGTGAAGTGTTTGTGGGATTCGATCCCGCGCCAGCTGTAGGTAGCGAACCTGTTCTTAGGCTATATACGACTTGAGAAATCATTTATAGAAGTCTCCAAATGTACATACATATTCTATTTGCATATAAAATATAAATCTTTGTTTTGATTAGTAATGATAATGGTATGACCCAAATTGTGGATCGTTTTGTTTCATAGATAAAGGAAGTCGTTGGAGTCATATATACATTCTGTTTATTAAGCCATAATTTTCGAATTGTATACACTATGTTTATCAATATTGAGGATATGTGTATGGATATAGATATTTAAGACCTAAATTCTAATATGAGGACTTTGTCCAAAATAGCATACTCTATGTAATGGATTTAATATATACCTATAATCCTATTTATTTAATATATATACTTTATAAATATATATTGAATAAACCTAACATGATTTAGGCATAATATGAGTATTATGTGAGACTCTTATGCGGATAATACTTGGATAAGGATGAGAGCTGATGTGTAATATGTAATGATATTTATTTATTAATAAGTTCCAATTATATGAAATGTATGTGGAAAATATGATAGTTCTATTTTGGTATATAATGAGATTTGTGTACAAGATATACAGTTTGTTTATTAATTTGTATGTCTTGCATACTTAATATAAGTATTATTTTTAACGTCTACCATTTATAACTATTAAATCAATCCAACCAGAATTTAGAGCACTGCTCGGAATCCTAATCATTGGATTCTCTTTCTGTGTAGGGATAAGATGGGAGCTTCCTCCTTATTAATAATAAACAACCCAAAATCATGGCTAAACATCTCTGCCAATGATTTTATCAGAACAAATGAACATCTTAATTCTAATATTTAGTAAATATAACAATTAAATTAGAAGCGGTAAATCTGACAGAAACATGAATGAAGTATCCTTTGAGGCAACCCTTATTCATGTATGAAATTTAACATAGAAAATTTATGAAGATAATATGGCCTAATAAATGTTGATCCATAACATAAATTCCTAAGACATAATAATGGAAGAAAAATAACAGATACTTATCAGTATTTTATTGCAATCCGACTGACTTAGGAACTGCCATGTTCCATCGAACGATAGACCTCAACCTGTTCTTGTATTGTTCCACAGGTAACCCCTGAGCCGAACTGATCATGATAAGAACTAGAAGGCCTATGGTATATTTTCTATCTTCCTTACTACTACAGAGTAGTCAGAAGGTCCGTTTACCAGCCCTTGGTGTGGATCTTTCTTAATAACTTCCCCTACTTTCCCCACAGTCCTCTTTCTAGGACACAACAGATATCAGAAATCCGATGTTTGAGTGCTCAGATTCAAGGTTGAACCCTCCAATGAACTTGGAAAACACTTTCCCGTGCAAAGTTCCTCTCTCTGCTATTTATAATATTTTATGGGAAAAAGGCTGCTAGGAATTAGGCTTAACTCACTTAGTCACCTGTGAGACACACTAGCAATTCTGTTTTTATCTTTAATTAAAAATTTAGTTTATTTTAGTCCTCACAATTTATGTTAATCTTTAATTAATTAAATCATACTTTTACTCACCTAACAGCTAGTTTCAACTTTAGTTATCAGCTATTGAACATTCTAAACTCTTGCATGCTCAGTCCCTTTTTGAGTGGTAGTCCCATTCAGTTAGAAAGAATAAAATAATAATAGTTTGAGTATTAAAATAAATAATCAAAGGATTAATGATGCTCTAGAGCTCCCAGCTCAACATCAGTCAATCATCATGAGTCTAAGTGCTCCAAGGAATTACCGCTCAACACTTACTCAACTAATAGTGCTCCAGATCCCAGTTGGCTCAACACTTAAGTCAAACATCTTAGTGCTCTAGAGCTTATGCTCAACACTAGGTACAATAATTCAGGTGTTCCAAAGCTCACTTGCTCACATCATTTAATAATTTTGGTACTATTCAGAGCTCACTTGCTCAACACTCAAAATAACCACATAGGTGTTTCTAGAGTTCTTTTTAACTCGACACCTGTCAAACAACAATTAAGTTTATAACAATAAATAACTATAAAAATAAAATAGTATTTTCTTGGGATATTATATAATTAGAAACCATTACATCAAGTAATGCATGACTTCAATTGATCTGAAAAATTTTCGAATATTTCTAACCATTAATTTGTAAGTCAAATTGGAATGCTAAATTCCATAAAATGACTTTTTCAAGACAACTTTAAATGCTTAATCAAACCAAATAAGCAAATAAAATAAGTATGCAAACCATCAAATTGCAGACAAGAGATGATAATGAAGTTCATCCTTCCTGGGCTATGTCTCCGGGCCAATTTCAATGAAAATATCGATCTTATTAAGTCTTCAAAGCTTACATACATGAGTTCTAGAAAAAATTTCGAGTTCAATCAGTCAAACATAAAATCAAATTGCACCACTGTGTTCCCCTCGAAATTCTAAGTAAAATGAGTATAAACTCGACCTATTTTTCTTGAGGCCACCTGTGGCACACACTTCAAGAAAACACTTATTCTACGTTGTGCGGATCGTACATATTGTACCTTTTATACCCTGTTTCCCACCTCGGGAATTGTACAAAAACTTGGGCCCTCCAATGGTTTCCGTGGCTCAGAATCTAGTGTTTAATGGTTGTTTTGGGCATCGAAAGTATGGACAATGTGCCCCTTTTTGGGCTCAAAATCTGCAGCAAACTCTTAACCATTTCTTGTCGATATGCACTAACGGAATGGGTCATGGCCACATTGGAAGCACGTTGTATTAGTGAAATGGAGGTCCCGGGGTCAAACCTGCGAACCTCACATTTGTCACATACCCCAAAATACCTATATTACAAAAATATTAAAAGGATAAATGCATGTATTAATTTGTACTTCTAGTATAATTAAATCAAAATACTTTACTTGATTTACATACAAGACTCTAAACAAAAGTTATTTTAAGTTAACAAGGTTTAGCTCCACTTCTTCGGATCATAAATCAACCTAGTTGATCCTTTACCTCATTAATGTTTAAAAGTTTCTTGAGCAACAAGTCAAGGGTTTTGTCCTTAAATAAAATCAAAGTTTAGAACAATTCCCACATTTACTGAGTTGCAGAACCCTTAAAAAATTGATGGTTAAACCTTACAGATTCATTAATTCGACCTCCGCAATTGGATTGTGGGAATTCTAAAATATAAGGTTAATTTCTACCACTTCCGCATTCCTGACTTCTGCATTACAGATTGCGAGTTGTGGGGCATCCATTTACAAGGTTGAGTTTTTAGCGCTTCTGCATTCCCGACTTCAGCATTGAGGATTGTGGGATTGTGGGTCTTCAATTAAGAGTTTTAGCACTTCTGCATTTCCAACTTCCGCATTGTGGATGCGGGTTGTGGAACTCCAAAAATTTCAAGGTTTAAAACAATGATTCCGCATTCTGACTTCTGCATTGCGGAGCTCCAAAATTGCAAGTTTTAAAATAACGATTCTGCATTCTGACTTCCGCATTGCGGATGCGGATTGCGAAACTCCAAAATTACAAGGTTTAAGAATAACAATCTTGCATTGCGGAACTCCAAAATTACAAGGTTCAATAAAAACGATTCCGCATTCTGACTTCCACATTGCAAATGCGGTTTGTGAACTCCAAAATTACAAGGTTTAAAAATAATGATTATGCATTATGAATTCCGCATTGCGGAACTCCAAAATTACAAGGTTTAAAATAATGATTCCACATTCCGATTGTGGATTCAATGGATTCGATGGCTTACAGAGATGTTTATCAGGTAAGTCAGAACTTAGATAAAGTTTGAACTTGTAATTAATTACAAATTAATAATCAAGATCTAGGGTTTGCATGTGCAAAATTACCTTTCAACTCTGTTATGAATTACTCTAACTATATTTATAAACATGAAAATCACAAACTCCTATTCCACAACAGAAATAATTAACCATGTACATACTTTGCTTATAACAGTAAGGGGATAAACAAACATTGATACATTATTTGATGCATAAATAGGTTTTACATCTTAATAACTATGTTCTAGAAACTGTAGTTTATACTAAATTACTCACGTGCCTGCTAAAACTATATACTTGCTGAAATAAACTTAAAACAGTGTTTGAATACCTTGCATGCAAATCTAGAAATATAATTCTGAATAAGAATACTTAAGTACAAAAGTAATGTCAAGTTAAAACATTATATGATAACATGCATAAGCAAGATAATCATTCTTGAATAACAATTTGGAGATCATTTACAATAAGCGGAAATTTCGGAAATAAATCATTAGAACCTGAACTAGCAAAGCAACCATTCTTCTTGACAAATTAGATATCATTTACAGTAAATGGACAGTTCAGAGATAAATAAATAGTACCTTAACTAAGCAATGCAATCCTTAGATATCATTTATAGTAATAGAAATTTCAGAAATAAATAAATAGAACCTGAACCGGTGGAGGAAAATCGAAATTGAAGGTTGTCGTTCCTCCCAACCAACTTCCAGGAAACAACCAAACTACTTGTTCTGAAACCTCGAGCCTATTTGTTGAACCACAAGGACAAGGAAAGGTCACAGAGTCCCTCTTGCATAAGCTAGGTCACAATCTCAGTTCATTCATGAGCCACCTGCTCGTAACAGCTCCAACAAGAGTCACAACCTGAATTTTAGGAAGGATGCCTCCTGCATCATTTGCGCCTTTACTAGGCTATCTTGCCATGATGGGTTTCCTCTTGACACTTGTCATTTCTCCTTGTGGGCCAACACACACTCTTCAAAAACTATTTCAGTTTTGATTTCCATAGATATTTAATAATTTTCAAAAAAAAAAATACTATTTCATTTACAAATGTCTTGACCTCACTTGGTCAATAATGTCAATTCAAATAATAACATAAGGTCTTATAAAACAATAATCATTCAGGTTCCTTGGTGTTTTATAACGTTCCTCCCCTTTTAACGTAATCTCTCTCTCTCTCTCTCTCTCTCTCTCTCTCTCTCTCTCTCTCTCTGTGTATATATATGATATGGTTGTTGTTTCTTCGGTGGTGTTTGTGGTTGGCTCACTATGCGCCGATGTGGTGGCATATGGTTCGATACATTGGCATGTGTTGTTGCTTGTTTGTTGGACCATTTTTCATATGCATCGTTCTGTCGGTTGAATGGGCCTCGGTGTTGGCCATACATTACAATGGGGTCGAGGGCTAAGCCCTTGACCCTGCTCCTTTTTCAACCTAAGCCAACCATCAACTTTAAATACAAGTTGACTACTATAGTGGTTAAGACAAAATTGCAGGCATCCTAGCTAGGAGGATTTGGTGGAGAATTTGGAGGAGAGGAGGTCAGGCGTTCATCCTCCTTGACTCCATAATTTTTTGTAAACCACCGAACTAAGTGCAAACAGGACTGCCACATGGAAAGCCGTGATTGGTCCATATGGATACTAACTCTGCCACTGGTCATCCTACCATTCGTCCACATCACCTATCTGCTAACTCTACATGCTGATTGTATATGCCACATGGAACCCTGTGTGTGTGCCATCTGGCCCCCTTTTTTGCCTTTTTTTGTCATTTTCCCTTGTTTTTCCGTATTTTCAAAACTCAATAACTTTCACGTTCGGAGGTCGTTTCTCGTCAAACGAACATTGCCGGAAAGATCTCGGTGAGCTCTACACACTTGTAAGCTTCTGTTTACATTTTGAAGACTTTCGTTTTGATCAATATTGGAAATCCTCTTGGATCATCAATAGTTCAATCAATGTAGTTGATATCAACCACTTTTAAATGTGTGGGCATGGTTGATATACATCGATTCGACGAATATCAACTACATCTAAAAATTAAAAATGTGGTTGTGGCTAACTACATCTAAAAATAAAAAATGTGGTTGTTACTAGTGGACGGTGATCACGAGAGGAAGGAATTGTGAATAAATATTATTTAATATTAATTATTATTTTATAATAATAATATTTATTTATATCTAATAAATAAATTTAAATATTTGTAATAAAAATATTAAAATGTATTTATTAGATATAAATACTTATTTAAATATTAAATATTTATTATTTTATTAATAAATATTAGTTAATAAAATAAATAAATTAAAACATAAATAAATTAAAATTAAATAAGAAATAAATTAGTCAATAAGATATATGTTAATATTATATAGAAATATTTATTGGCCATTATAGACCACGGTTGACCATGTTTCGCAAGGTTTGACATGGTTTACTATGGTTTCTATATGGCCATGCTTAAGAATTGTTTCAACATGGTTGACCATAGTTGAATTTGTAAGATTATGGTTGACTCTGTTTGTCCATAATTGATTATTGGTTGACCATTGTTGACCATGGTTGAGTATGGTCGACCATGGTTGACCATGGTTGAGTATTGTTGACCATGGGTGACTTTGGTTGACTTTGCTTGATATTGGTTTCAACTATGGTTGGCTATGGTTGATTATGATTGACATTAAATGACCATGGTTGACTTTGGTTGAATACATTACTATTTTCGACTATGGTTGACCAAGAGTGACTATGGTTGACTAAGGTTGATTATGGTCGGCTATGGTTGGTCGTTGATGACTATTGTTGAATTTGGTTGGGAATAATTGACTTTGTTTGGCTATGGATGACCATGGAAGATCATGGTTGACTATTTTCAACCATGGTTGGCTATGGGTGTCTTTGTTTGGGTTTTATTGACTATTGGTTGATCTTGTCTAACTTTTGACTATGGTTGACTATGGTTAACTGTGATTGACCATGGTCGACAAAGGTTGACTATGGTTGACTATGATTGATTATGGTTGACCATAATTGACTATAGGTGACTCTATTTGACTGTGGTTGACTATGGATGCCTATGGTGTACTGATGAGCCTAGAATATAGGTACTCCATAGAATTCTTTTATGCCACACATAAGCGAAGAAAGGATAAGAAAGCATCTCTTTTTGTAGGGGAGAATGCATTCTGGTTGATGATTAAATGAAGTAATTTAGAAATTATATTTTCTTATGTTTTAACATTTTTATTTACTAATCATATGAATAAAGGAATGTGTGGAGAGGGTACAAATGACATGGAAGAATAACAATGACCAAGCTCCAAATGGAAGATCGTAAGAGAAAGAACGATCCCTCTTTCTCCTAATTTGTAGGGAAGAATCCTATTTTCAGGATCATGATTTTCGATGTAAAGTTAGGTTAGAAGTAAGGATAAATAGGGCCTCTTGAGTAGCAGGGGGTATGGAGACATTTTTATGAAAAAACAATCTTCAGCAGTTTTGTATTGGAGATAACTTTTCTTTACATTTCCTGTAGCATGGACTTATGAATTGATAATGAAAGACTAGCATTCTATTAATCTCATGAGTTCATAAGTGTCTTTACCTCCATAAATACGTGTTGGGGAGGGCCCCTTCAATACGTAGATCAATATTTTTGTGTTTTATTTCAGGTATTTCTCATGCATTTTATTAATTATTTCCATCATCATTGTGCATGAATTAACTTCAGCATTCGTTTAAACATCAAATTTCGATTTCAACACAAGCACTTTTCTTCCATAGTTAAATAACATTGCGTCTATAGTTCGGTAACACACTGTTTGTAGTCCTGTACATGCCATCCATACAATTGAATTTCATATATAAATTTCCACGTTTTTACAGCATTTCCAGAAAGAGATCAGATCTATGTTTTCATGCTTCCAAGATAATGATTTGTGATTACTGATAGAATGGATCTCTGCCTCTTTAGATTAGATTCAAAGCTTTCTAAATTAAAGTTATGCATTCTTTCTTTTCTTAATTTGATAAAATAGGATCTATCATTTTTCAACATTTGATTTGGTAAAATAGATTTATCCATTTTCAACATTTGATTTGGTAAAATAGATTTATAAGTTTTCAGCATTTTATTTGGTAAAATAGATTTATCAGCTTTCAACATTTGATTTAAGTAGAATAGATTTACTTGCTTTCATTTCCTATTTTGATAAAATAGATTTGCTTCTATTTACTGCTTTAATAAGATAGGATTTACATGGTTCCTTTTTATGCTTTCCAGTCTTCCTAGAATTATATTTCTTGCTTCCTTAGAATATCCTTTAGAATACATAGGACACCTAGAATGACAAAGATTATCTCATAGTGCAGATACAGTGTCGAGTAACTCTCAAGTTTGTACTCTCCCTAGTCGATATTTAAAGTATGCTTCGGGCATAGATACCTCAAAAAGGTCTACATTCCTGGATTCCACCACTTTTTGGCGCTGTTTCTGATGAGGTGCTTAAACTATAGGAGACATCTTATTAAAAAATCATAAAAATAATTTACCATGAATGCCTCGATGGAAAAGGGATGAATTTTAGCGTTTTCTGCCTAACCGCCCCATGAGCAATAGTGATTCTGAACACTCTCAATTCGAATTCCTCATCTCTAACAAAGAATATGATTCCGGTTACAATCCATACCGTGATAACTTCTTTGCTAGCTCTAGCTCAAACACTACTATGGCAGAAGAGGAGGAAGAACATAGGGAACTTTTTACATTCCCCATAAGTGTACCTCTTGGGGATGCTAGAATGAAAAAAATCAATCCCAATAATCTACCAAAATTCCATGACTTAAACTCAGAGGACCCTGACACATTCTTGTTTGAATTTGAGGTAGTCTGTAGGTCCTTTGGTTATACCACTGATGCACAAAAATTGAGACTCTTTCCTTCTACATTAACATATTTATCACTCAAATGGTTTATGAGTTTGGGAGGGAACATTATATTCACATGGGGCCAAATGAAACTATCCTTCCTAGAAAAATATAGGGATTACTGTAAAGCAAAATACAGAAGAGATGAAATTTTAGGATGCAATAGGGAGAGAAAGAATCCCTAGAAGACTATGCACAACGCTTTCAACTCAATTATAAATGTGCTAGTCACTATACCCTAGATCAAGAACCATTGAAACTGGTACTTCTTATAGGAATCAAAGAGGAATACCTATAATTCTTGAACCTATTGGGTTATGGGGATATATTCTAGAAAACCTATGATCAAATCCCGCAAATCTTCAAGAATTATTCTAGATCCAGAAAAGGTAAAAATGGAATAAGGGATACACATCCATTATTATTAGGATCATCCTTTTCGGGCCCAAGCCTCATAAAGTATGACCTAGGAATCCTTCTAGACAATAAGAAAACATAAATCCTTTAGTCCTTACCAATGCAATTAGATGCACTTCAAATAAAAAGGAAACAAGACGAGATCAAACAAACACTAACAGTATTTTTCCCACGTTGTAGAAAGAAACATGAAGAGGGACAGTTCTAATTGAATGCAATAAAGATCTGTGGGCTCTGCACCGATGATCATACCACTGATAAATTCCTTTTTCTACCATCATGAAAAAGCTACCATACACGATCCCACATTAGAAGGTAGAATGGAACAACTCTGTTTTGTTAATCAGAAAAGGAAAAAATTTGCTAGGCCCTTCCATCCCAACAACCAAGCATATTTTATCCAAGGGGGTAACCAACAAAACTGGAACCCTTCGAAACCTACTACATGGCCACCACAAGCAGCTCCAAGACAATGGAAGCAAAAGCAAACACCGTATCAACAACCATATTATACACAGCCTTATTCTCCATACCCCCAACCTTTTTCTATACCATAGTTGAATTATGGAAATCCATATCCATATTCAGCAAATTGGAGGGATCCGTTGCAACAACCCCTCATAATGCCGCCTCCACAGAACCAACCTCCCCCCAGACCACCTCCTATACCTTCCCACCTAGTTCCAAACCCAAATAACAACAAAACAAGGTAACAAAAACCCTATAATAAATAAGTGGTGGAATTTCCTACCTATGTCATGGATGCACTAGAATTAAATGAAATCAACCTCAAATCTGGAAGGATGTTGCAGGGCTCCCCTCCACAAGATAACCAAGAATGTATACCTCAGGAACAAACCCCATGTACCGAACCATAGTAGCCAACTATGACACACTCTCAGGAAGAGGAGAATCAACCACAAATACCAAACAGAAACCCTCAATTCCCTAAGAAACTTATACGAAACACCAAAGAAGAGGAGGAGAATTCTATACTTAATGAATTAAAACAACTGAGCATACAAATCCCTATTTTGCAAGCAATAAGAGAGGTTCCAATATGTAAGAAGTTTATAAAATAAAAATGACTAAAGAATCTTGGGATAAGGAAATGAGATAAACCAACTATAAACTTGGTAGGCCAACTAGCAGAATTGACATTGGGTATCATTTTTAACCCTAAATACCTCGACCCAGGCTGCCTTATTGTCAATGTAACCATAAAAAAAAACCTATTTCAAGCATCGTAATCGACCTAGGAGCTTCAATCAATGTAATGAAAAAGGATACAATGATAGCCTTAGGCCTCCAATCATTAATCAGACCAACCAGTACGGTGCTACAGCTTGTTGACGCCTCCACTATCAAACCTGAAGGAATGCTTGAGGATATCATCATCAATATAGAATCCTGGGAGTATCCATTCGAATTCATAGTTATAGAAGTCAAGAGTAAGCTTAGTGGGTACCCAATCATCCTAGGGAGGCCATGGCTAGCGATAGAAGATGCCTATATAGGATGTCGATATGGCAATATGACAATCACAAGTGGACAAGCCAGGAAAAATATTACAATATATCTGCTAGCAAGAAGATCTACAAACATAGAATATCAAAATTGGACGGATGACTATGATGATATAAATAACCAAAACATACAACCTATGCTCACCATAGAAACAACCCTAAATCTAAAATCAAATGATGAAGATGGTCATTTAGCTAAATTTATTGAGAATGTAACTCCTAATCATGATATTCTTGCTGAAATTTTTTAAACAGATCAACAGCAAGAAGTTTTAGATCCTCCCCACAATACTGACCGAATGTGGGTGTTGGTACCAAGATCTACCCCCATCAAAATTTCTAAAGTTTGGCAGCACACATGTAAAGAAAGGCCTTGATTTTCATTGTCGAAAGCTCATAACCCATCATCTTTTCACCAAAGCATTGAGTGTTAGCGTCGAGCTTGGTCAATTTTTCTTTTATTTCAAACTTGGTTTATCTTCACCTTTTGAGAGTTAGAATTCCCTCGATAATAGTTGTGCTTATTATTCTAAATACCCATTCCTTATACTCAAAAGGCCTTTATTCACATAAAGTTAAATATTTTAAAGGTTTTAATGATTCTTACTAATTTGTATTAAGAAATTAAAGCCTTTTTAATATGAAAAGGTTTGGGAAAATTTGAATATAGACGTTAAGTCTAATCCTAAGTTAAAGCTGGAGCTCATACTACATTTACTCAAGTCTTAAGTCATGTGCACAAGTATTGTTGTTAAGCTTCTTAGGAGAAAAAGTGCACTTAAAAAAGTAATTAGTTTTATCAATTTTAAAATATGGGATCCCTTTATCATTCGGTTTTTTCCATTCTTTTCTCACATGCCACCAAATGTTTCCCAAGCCACGTCAAGCCCAAGTTCAAGAGTTAAGTTCACCAAGCCTTCACCAAATATGGCATCATGTTCTTGAGTTCAAATTTCATGTGTACAGGTGTCATGGTCGAGTCTTTGATCAATTCCATAAAATCATTTAGATTTCAAAGTATTGAAATCCCAAGTGTTGTTAGTAGTGGACTCTGTGCCTGTCATTACCATTTTGCAAAATCGACAGTCTCAAGCACGTTCATTTGCAGAGCAATAAGTTCCAAGCTTGGGTTTTAATATTCAAAGGTAGATTTTATGGTTTTCAAATTAATATTAAGATACAGAGCATGGTTACTCCGTAGAACAGAAATTTCACACTACAGTTGATTATGCTTCTAATTAACTTGGGCGTTATATGACACCTCCAGCTACATTGAGTACATGGACCAAATGGAAAAATTTCTTTTATGTTGGAAACATCGATTTTCATGGATCATTTGAAATCCTTGTCAAAGTTTTTATTTTTAGTAAATTGAATCAAGATGTTCCGGATTTCCATGGAGAGGATTTTCTATAAACAAATTTCAGTTTTTAAGATCATCCCTATCTGCATCAATCTCAATTCTCTAGCAATCTGATGAGCATGTTCAGGCATTATTCAACATTCAAAGCGCAAGTGGCAGAATATTTAGATGGCAGAGGTTTTTTTTTGGATTAATCAATCCTAGATTTATCTCTGAGGCATAAAAATGAGTATCAATTTCAGATTTGGTGGAACAAGAATAAGCTCCAAATTTCCAGATATTCAAGAAGAATGAAAGGCAGCTCCAGGATTTTAGAAATTGATGACAGGTGGCATGTCATCTACAGGCAGAAGATCTCGAGTAGTTCCAGAATTCTTTGTGAGAACAGTTTGAATTATGTATTTTCTATAAATCTTATGATTTAGAATGAAACAGGTGGAGGTTCTAGCCGAGAGGCTGTGAGTGATTGTGAGGGTCGAGCTTACCAATCTATAACATCTTTTGTAGCTCTGTGGGTATATTTTAGAACTGTATGAGGATGAGAGATCCTTGATGAGCCACTCTGGTTTTCTATCAATACAAATAATATTCAATGTTTTTTATACTTCTGTCATGATTCTTATGAAAGTGAGTGTTTCTGATGCTAGTTTCTCATTACATATGTGTGTGTTTGTATTCCCTTTTTTACAGAATGTTTTTCTGTTATTAAGGCATTAAATATTCAAATATGTGAACAACTGTTTGTGATTATATAACTGGTTCATGGCTGGCACTATTGCTTGTATTTATATACTTCTACCTCATCTTTGTTTACCGTCCTTTCTATATACCTATCAGTACCTTTAATTATTCATCCACACCTTCATTTGCCTCTTATGCTACTTAAAATCCAGATTCATTCAATTCGAGCTAACTAAACTTTGTACTTAGCAGTCGATGCAAAATTTAGGACAAACATCTTTTGGAGACCATACTGGGGATCGAAGGAATGAAGTCATCTTCCCCAGAGTTCTAACATTGAAGTAGATCCTCTTCTTGATGGTGAAAAAGAAGTGGACATTAGTTTGACTACATCATTCACCTGGCGACTCCACTCCATGAAGGAAGAACCTGTTGGCGACTTTAGAGATACAGGACAACATAGCAATGGAAACTATCTTGGCTCGGAGGTTTGCACCTTTCAACTTTTCATCTATTCCTGATTTTCCACATCTAGTGTCTACTATAACTGAGTGGGGTGATTATCTTCCTAGATTTAGAGGAAGCAAGTATGATCATCTTGGTAATCACTTATTAAATTTTCATAAATGCATGCTTGAACATGATTTTGTTCATGAGGATGTATTGATCAAGATGTTCAGATTTTCTTTAGAGGAACATGCTCATGAATGGTGTCAATCCCTTCCTGCTGCTAGTATCCATTCTTTGAAGGATTTTCACATGGCTTTTAATTCACATGATGAGAAGATTTACCCGGTTGAGATCCTTTTTGAAGAATGTTGTGAAAAGTTCAAATCTTATATTTAGTAGACAATAGATTGTTCCTTGTATGGTTAGCTTTGTGAAGATCTTGATGAAAAAGAAATTAAGAATGGAAGTGAGTGTTTGAATAAAAATATGGATGAAACTCTTTCTCTTCCTAATTCCCGAGAAGAAGGTTTTCAAGATATGGTTGATGATAGTACTGATGATTGCATAGTTGTAGATGCATTATATCTTGTCCTTGATACACTTAATGTCTCAGATTTAAAAGATGAAATAGTTGTAGAAGAAAATGCTTCTTCTCTTCTTCAAAAGGTTCCTCATGATGCGTTTTTACCTGAGTTTGAAGAGAAAGATCAAGAAATTGCTTGTTTTTCTTTGCAAGGCAAAAGAGTTTTGGGTTCACCTATCTTTCATGAATATTCAGATGAAGAAGAGCAAACCCATACATCACCTTTTGTTTATTTGAGGAGTAACCAGCGGGTGTATGACATCTATGAATCATATTTTGATCAGGAACAACATTATGTGGAAATTGTCTATCTTGAATCCATAGAAGACATTGAGCAGCCATTTCTGCAAATTAGCAGGCCTGCATTTAATATGTTTCAGCCTAGATCTGCAGACAATATCAAACAACCTATGATTAGCAAAGAAATCAGTCCGCAACCATGTTCATATTTGCAGGTAGCTGAAAGTGGCAGCCATTATGAGGAAGAGGATATGCAGAGATTTTTTGATCTTCAACTGAAACAACAGCAAGAGGTATTTCTTTATAGCTTCATTGATGCGTTTGTTGACTATATGGAGTATTTGAGCAATTCAAATGTCAGATTGTTTTTGTCAAATGAAGGTTGGCTTTTCGGTTCTTTTGAAATGCATTTTGGTATTCCATGGGCTCCTTTATTCATCATCTCTAGATCAAAATTTTCATCAAATAGTCAGATATTTCTATGGCTTCACAAGAAGCATGATTTTACTTGACCAAGTTGCAGATTTGGTTAGTGTAGATAGTGTACATAAATAAGCTCATTTCCCTCAATAGTAGAGTTGGAGGGGTGCACGGTTTTTTCATCAGATTTGTTTTCAGCTTGTTATCATCTGCATCATCTGTAGTAGTTCAGATAGTTGAATAAGACTCTAGCCCAATGGATACAAGGCACTAGTGTTTCTTATTCTCATTTACAAAGCAGTGAATGACAAGCAAGACAGGGTGCATGTGTCAGGGATGGTTTCAAGAGAAGGTACAGGGTCTACTTGTTCTTGGAAACTCACAAGGAGCATGCCATCCCTAGAAGGAGCCGATGTTGGTACCAGGATCTAACCCCATCAAAATTTTTAAATTCTGGCAGCACACATGTAAAGAAAGGCCTTGATTTTCATTGTCGAAAGCTCATAACCGATCATCTTTTCACCAAAGCATTGAGTGTTAGTGTCGATCTTGGTCAATTTTTCTTTTATTTCAAACTTGGTTTATCTTCACCTTTTGAGAGTTAGAATTCCCTGGATAATAGTTTTGCTTATTATTCTAAATACCCATTCTGTATACTCAAAAGGCCTTTATTCCCATAAAGTTAAATATTTTAAAGGTTTTAATGATTCTTACTAATTTGTGTTAAGAAATTAAAGCCTTTTTAATATGAAAAGGTTTAGGCAAATTTAAATATAGATGTTAAGTCTAATCCTAAGTTAAAGTTGAAGCTCATACTACATTTACTCAAGTCTTAAGTCATGTGCACAAGTATTGATGTTAAGCTTCTTAGGAGAAAAAGTGCACTTAAAAAAGTAATTTGTTTTATCAATTTTAAAATATGGGATCGCTTTATCATTCGGTTTTTTCCATTCTTTTCTCACATGCCACCAAAGTTTTCCTAAGCCACGTCAAGCCCAAGTTCAAGAGTTAAGTTTGCCAAGCCTTCACCAAATATGCCATCGAGTTTTTGAGTTCACATTTCATGTGTACAAGTGTCATGGTCGAGTCTTTAATCAATTCCATAAAAGCATATAGATGTCAAAGTATTGAAATCCCAAGTGTTGTTAGTAGTGGACTATGTGCCTGTCATTACCATTTTGCAAAATCGGCAGTCTCAAGCACGTTCATTTGCAGAGCAATGAGTTCCAAGCTTGGGTTTTAATATTCAAAGGTAGATTTTATGGTTTTCAAATTAATATTAAGATACAGAGCATGGTCACTCCGTAGAAGAGAAATTTCACGCTACAGTTGATTATGCTCCTATTTAACCTGGCCGTTATATGACACCTCCAGCTACATTGAGTACGTGGACCAAATGCCAAAATTTCTTTTATGCTGGAAACATCGATTTTCATGGATCATTTGAAATCCTTGTCAAATTTTTCATTTTTAGTAAATTGAATCAAGATGTTCCAGATTTCCATACAGAGGATTTTCTACAAACAAATTTCGGTTTTTAAGATCATCCCTACCTGCATCAATCTCAATTCTCTAGCAATCCAATGAGCATGTTCAAGCATTATTCAACATTCAAAGGGCAAGTGGCAGAATATTTAGATGGCAGAGGTTTTTTTTGGATCAATCAATCCTAGATTTATCTCAGAGGCATAAAAATGAGGATCAAATTCAGATTTGGTGGAACGAGAATAAGCTCCAAATTTCTAGATATTCGAGAAGAATGAAAGGCATCTCCAGGATTTTAGAAATTGATGACAGGTGGCATGTCATCTATAGGGAGAAGATCTTGAATAGTTCCAAAATTCTTTGTGAGAACAGTTTGAATTATGTATTTTCTATAAATCTTACGATTTAGAATGAAACAGGTTGAGGTTCTAGCCGAGAGGCTGTGAGTGATTGTGAGGGTCGAGCTTACCAATCTGTAACTTCTTTTGCAGCTCTATGGGTATATTTTAGAACTGTATGAGGATGAGATATCCTTGATGAGCCACTCTGGTTTTCTATCAATACAAATACTATTCAATGTAATTGATACTTCTGTCATGATTCTTATGAAAGTGAGTGTTTTTGATGCTAGTTTCTCATTACAGATGTGTGTGTTTGTATTCCCCTTTTTACAGAATGTTTTTCTGTTATTAAGGCATTAAATATTCAGATATGTGATCAACTGTTTGTGATTATATACTTGGTTCATGGTTGGCTCTAATTTTTGTATTTATATACTTCTATCTCATCTTTGTTTACCGTCCTTTCTATATACCTATCAGTACCTTTAATTATTCTTTCACACCTTCATTTTCCTCTTATGCTACTTAAAATCTAGATTCATTCAATTCGAGGTGCCTAAACTTTGTACTCAGCAGTCGATGAAAACTTTAGGACAAACAGTGGGCATAAGTGCTCTCAATTGTACAACAACCACCACAAGTCAAAACAGTCAAGATGCTACCTGGAAAAACAGTCAATATTAACTCAAATTTGGAGCCATAATAGGAGCAACAACTCATAAAAGTACTCTCAGAAAACAACAAGGATTTTGCATGGACATATACTGATATGAAAGGCATACACCCAGATATTTGTAAGCATTATATATATATATATATATAAGACGTTGTTCCAATCAGACAACCCCAAATAAGAATGAATCCAAGATTGAAAGATATAGTTAAAGTGGAACTACAAATGTTATTGGATGCAGGGTTCATCTACCCAATTTTAGATAGTGAGTGGGTCTCACCATTGGTGATAGTCCCTAAGAAAGGAGGGAAGTGGAGGATATGTGTATATTATAGGGAACTCAAAAAAGAAACTAAAAGAGACCACTTTCTCATACCATTCATTGACCAAGTGTTGGAAACCCTGGCTAGAAACAAATTCTTCTCATTTTTGGTGGATTTAGTGGATACAATCAGATCCAAACCTAGTCTGCTAACCAGGATAAAACCACATTTACCTGCCTACATGCAGAGTACTACCTATTGGGCTCTGTAATATCCCATCTACCTTCCAAAGGACCATTATCAATATATTCTCAGACTTCATCAATGACCAGATGGAAGTCTACATGGATGAATTCACACCGTATGGGTAAAATTTATACCAAGCATTACAACATCTAGAATTGGTTTTAAAAAAGTGCATTGAAATGAGTTTATGCCTCAGTAATGATAATGCAGAATGCTCATTCAAGTAGGCATTGTTTTGGGACACCATATCTCCCAAAGGGGTATTGAGGTAGATCAAGCAAAATTCACTATCATTAGAACACTCCCCCCTCCTGTCAAACAAAGAGATGTGCAAAACTTCCTGGGGAAAACATGATACTACAGATGGTTTAGAGAAAGTTACAACAAAATTGCAACACCTATGTTTGCTCTTTTGACAAAAGATACATAATTCATCGGGACCAAACATTGTATGATAGCATTTGATCAACTCAAAGAGAAGACAATCACGGCCCTAGTCCTTCAATGACCCAACTGTACACTACCATTCCACATCCATTCAGATGCTTCAGACAAAGCCATCGGGGCAGTCCTCGGGAAAGAAGAAGAAAATAAACCTTCTGCAATTTATTACATCAACAAAAACGTGGCAGGAGTAGAACTAAATTATATAATCACAGAAAAAGGATTCTTGGCTATCATACATTCTATAAATAAATTCAGGCACTACACCACTGGGTACCCAGTCTTTGTCCATACCGATCATTCTGCAATTAGGTACCTCATGAATAAACCAAATACTAGTACTAGAATTATTAGGTGGCTTCTCCGCTTGCAAGAATTTGACATAACAATCCCGGACAAGCCAAGAAAGCATAATGTGGTAACTGATTTTCTGTCTAGACTGACCCATGGATAGGACAACGAATTGGTAAATGATGTCATGTCCCAAAATTGGCATTGGGTCACAATGGCCTAATCACAATGGCCATATTCATTAGTGTTTGTCAAATTGATGCTAAAGGTCAAATAATTGCCAAGGAGGGAAATTACTAGTTTCCTAGGTTTGGGGTGGAAGTTTTGGGATTGTGAATAATGGGGATAATAAATGATGTTGGAACATTAGGATGACATAAATATTTAATAAAGGAGATAAATAAATATATACAAGTGAAAATCAAAGTGGCATTTCATCATGAAGACACATGGAGGAAGTGGGACCCACACAAGCTAGAATGTATGTGCCACATGGCATCCTCTTCTTTCACTTCTTGGATGAAAGAATACATGGATGAATATTTTGATGCATATCACATCCTTTTGGAGCAGCATTATAAGACATGGGATCCTCACCTATGTCATTGGAGCAGATTTGATAGACCACTTGAAGATTGTATCCACTTTGAAAATGGTGATCTACCTGCTTGGAGGTATAAGCACTTTCATGACTCTTTGATGAAGCATCTCCTTGATGTACATTTTCATTATGTTGTTATGTAATTTGATGATATATTTTTGGTACTCGTGATGTTTGGAAGAATGCATACAAGAAAATGGGATCTAAGAATCCTCTTATCTAATGGTGTGGGATGGAGAGCACTCTTAATTGTTAGGGTGCAATACAAGCAATCGGACCCTGGAATAATTTTTGTTTCATTGGTTTCAATTTTTTTTGGGAAACAATCAGTATGGGAAATGGATTTCTCACTTAATTAAGTGATTTTTATCAGAGTAGAGCAGCAGCAAGAATGGTGGTTCCTCTCTAAAATCTTCATGAAAACTCAAAGAGTCAAGGTTGAGCAATTCAATGGCAACCTCAAAAAATTATATAGAAAGCAGGTTCTTCAACACCCATGTTTGAAATTACTTGAGGACAAGCAATATTGGGAAGGGATGATTTGTCATGTCCCAAAATTGGCATTGGGTCACAATGGACATATTCATTAGTGTTTGTCAAATTGATGCTAAAGGTCAAATAATTGCCAAGAAGGGAAATTACTAGTTTCCTAGGTTTGGGGTGGAAGCTTTGGGACTGTGAATAATGGGGATAATAAATGATGTTGGAACATTAGGATGGAATAAATATTTAATAAAGGAGATAAATAAATATATACAAGTGAAAATCAAAGTGGGATTTGTTGATGTATATGTAACTTCGGAATGTATTTCATCTGTGTATTATATATATATTTATTGTACCCTTATAAGAGATGTGTTATTCCTCTATAAGGAAGTGTCGTCATGTGGATTGACAAGTGTCGCAAGTGGGTGTACTTGCCGATGGGTTATTAGACCACCTTATGGGGTCGGCCCTAATTAATATATAATATAATGTGGATGTACTCAAGTAGACAAGTCGGCCCCAGTAGGTCACTGGGCAAAAAGGTGAGTATAAATAGAGATAGGAGATCTCTATTTTACTCACTCGGAAAAGTATCTATCTCTCTCTCTGAAAAGTAGCGCACTAGTGAGGAGGAGGAGGATCATCTGCTAGGAGAATATCTCAGTGTTATTTGGTTGTATTTTGGTTGAGCCATTGCTCTCTCTATCTCTGAGGAAGTTGTGGGGTTTTTCACCTTAGTGTTTTCCCCACGGAAACTCTGTGTCTCTTGTCTCTATGCTTTTGATTCTTGTGATGCTTGTGATGCTTGTCATATTATGATTGTCATGCATTGATATACTGTAGATGTTATTCTCTCAGCAAAGATCCTATAGTATTGTGATTTAATACTGAAAATTTAACATGGTATCAGAGCCTAACTGAGAAGAAGACATTTTGCAGTGACGGAAGCTTGTATTCCTTGTTTATTGGGTTTCTCTCCATAGATTTTTGAAATTCAGTATAGTAGATTGGATCTACTCATCAAGGCGCATCTTTCTATCCTTTTGGAATTTTGAAATTCACTTTTTGAATTTTTAGGGTTTCTCTGACAAACCCTAATCCGGGACCAGATCCAGTTTTCAGCACTTCAAGTGGTAAGTTCTAAATCTTTTCTATTTCCATTTGAAGTACTCTTAAAGATGTCTCTTCACACCAAGCTTGAGGATAAGCTTGAAGGGGATGATAACTTCCGAGCCTGGAAGTATAGGATTGGGCTAATCCTGGAAGAGAATGAGTTGGACTCATATGTGAAAGAAGACATCCCTATCCCAGAGGATGAAGAGGCCAAGGCATTGCACAAGAAGAACTTGGTCAAGGAAAAGAGAATCATTGTTGATTCTATCAAAGACCATCTTATACCCCATGTGTCTTCTCTCAACACACCCAAAGAGATGTTTGAATCTTTGACCAAGCTATTTGAAGGAAAGAACATAAATCGGAAGATGACCCTGCGGAACCAATTGAAAGCAGTGAAGTTTCAGAATGGAGAAACCATTCAATCTTACTTTTCAAGGGTCTCTCAGATCAAGGAACAATTAGAAGCAGTAGATGAAATGGTGGAGAATGGTGAGGTGGTGATGACTACTCTAAATGGCCTACCCAGGTCATGGGATTCCTTTATTCAAGGAATTTGTGCAAGGAAGAAGTTGATCTCCTTCAGTAGACTTCTGGAACAATGCTCTCAAGAAGAAGCTAGACTTATAGCTCGTGAGGAAAAGATGGGAGGAGAAGATCAAGCTCTTGCAGCTCACACCAAAAGAAGCAAAATCAAGAAGGATCCCTCTCGCCTCAATAGGTCTCATCAAAAGAAGAACAGGAAAGACCTAAGATGTTTCACATGCAATGAGAAGGGTCACTTTGCTTCAGATTGTCCTAAGAACAAAAGGGATAATAACAAAAATCCTAGTAAGAAGAAGAAGGGCAGCAAAAGAAGGTTTCATGCTCATGCTGCTGAAGATGATGAACCCCCAAAGAAGAAGGCTAAGGCAGAAAGTAGTAGTGATGATGATTCATCAAGTGAAGAAGAGTATGTTCTGATCTCTGCACTCACTGGTACCATCTCCCATGGTTGTAATGATTGGTTGATTGATAGTGGGGCTTCCAAACACATGACTGGGTTCAAGGAATCTTTTATGAACCTTTCTGAACATGAATCACCCCATAAGGTGAAACTTGGGGATGATTATCAATACCCAATCAAAGGAAGTGGTGAAGCCTCTTACAACCTAGATTTTGGAAAATCTCTGAAGATGAAGGAAGTCCTCTATGTACCTGGGCTCAAGAAAAACTTACTCTCCATCTCTGCTTTAGATGCAAAAGGTATGAGGGTTGCATTTGTTGATGGCCAAGTTCTAATGTGGCCAAAGGGAAAGACTATTGATGATGCAGTAGTGATTGGAGAGCAAGAGGGAGGCTTGTATAAATTAAAGGGTCAACCTGAACATGCCATGGTACATGAATCCATGGAGCCCAGTGAACTTTGGCATAGGAGACTTGCTCACATGCACTATAGAGCACTTCCAATTGCAAGCAAGGCTGTAGAAGGTCTTCCTGAAATCAAGACCAAACATGAAGGTGTTTGCAAAGGATGTGCAAAAGGTAAGAACATTAAGAAGGCTTTCCCAAGCAGTGAAAGCAAGGAAAAAGACATCTTGGAAATCATCCACTCAGATGTATGTGGCCCCATGTCATCCAGTTCCCTAAGTGGGTATGTTTACTATGTATCATTTATTGATGGATTCTCCAGGAAGACTTGGGTATACTTCTTGAAGGGCAAAGATGAGGTGTTTGATAAATTCAAGGAATTCAAAACCTTGATGGAGAATCAAACTGACAAGAAAATCAAGACATTCAGATCTGACAATGGTGGAGAATTCACCTCAAATGACTTCAAGAAGCTTTGCAGTGATTCCGGGATTAAGAGGGAGTTGACTGCTCCTTATAATCCTCAACAGAATGGAGTTGCAGAAAGGAATAACAGAACTATCATGGAAGCAGCAAGGGCAATGTTGCATGACCAGGATCTTCCTATGCATCTATGGGCAGAAGCAGCTAGAACAGCTGTATATGTGCAGAATAAAACACCCCACAAGATTTTGGACAACAAGACACCAGAAGAAGTCTTTTCTGGTAAGAAACCTGAAGTCAGCCACCTCAAAATATTTGGTTGTCCAGTATACACTCATGTCCCAAAGGAGAAGAGGACTAAACTAGATCCTTCAGGAAAGAAGGGCATCTTTGTGGGTTATAGTGAAAGCTCGAAGGCTTACAGAATATATTTTCGAGGGTTCAAGAAGATTGATGTCAGCAAGGATGTAACATTTGATGAGAATTCAGCATTCATCAAATCAAGAAAGGCACCTACCGAAGTTTATGAAGAACCTAAGGAAACAAGATTTCAGGACACTACCATGACTGAAGCAGTTCCAGAAACTGCTCGTGAGTTTGAAGATCCACAAGAACCTGTAGATCCACCCCGTGAGGATAACTCTCACAAGAGGAAACCTGTATGGGCTAGAGAGCTCATTCATGATGCAGAAAGATTTGGCATTCCAGAAGAAGAACACAGAGCAAAGAAGAGAACCAGATCACATACCAGTTATGTTGCTTTACTCTGTGACATCATGAACAAAGAGCCTTCCAGTTACGAAGAGGCAGCATAAAAGAAAGAATGGAAGGATGCTATGGTTGAGGAATACCAATCAATTATGAAGAATGATGTTTGGGATGTTGTCCCAAGACCTAAAGGGAAGTCTGTTGTGACTTCCAAGTGGATCTACAAAATCAAGCATGCTGCAGATGGCAGTGTGGAAAAATATAAAGCAAGATTCGTAGCTCGTGGTTTCTCTCAGAAGGAAGGAATAGACTATGAAGAAACCTTTGCACCTGTAGCCAGATATACTTCCATCAGAATAGTACTTGCCCTGGCTGCAGCAATGAAATGGAAGATACACCAGATGGATGTCAAGACTGCTTTCCTGAATGGTGTAGTAGAAGAGGAAGTATATGTGGAACAGCCACTCGGCTTTGAAATACATGACAGGGAATCTTATGTATGCAGATTAAAGAAAGCCTTGTATGGCTTGAAGCGAGCTCCCAGAACCTGGTATGGTAGGATGGACAATTTCCTATCTAGTTTGGGCTTTACTAAGAGTAAAGCGGATTCCAACCTTTACTACAAGGTTGAGGAAGGGAATCCTGTGATTCTACTACTATATGTGGATGACCTATTTGTGACAGGAGATGACAGAATGATTGCAGATACCAAGAGGAAGCTTGCAGCTGAATTCGATATGAAAGATTTGGGAATGATGCACTATTTCCTAGGTATAGAGGTGTGGCAGAATGCAGGTGGGATCTTCCTTGGTCAAGGGAAGTACACAGTAGATATCCTGAAGAGATTTGGGATGATGGATTGCAAAGCCATGGCCACACCTATGGCATCGAATCTGAAGCTTCTTTGTGATGCTTCATCTGAGCCAGTTGATGTTTCTATGTATCGTCAGATTATTGGGTCCTTGATGTACCTGACAAACACGAGACCAGATATTTGCTTTGCTGTGAACACATTGAGCCAGTTCCTGACGGATCCGAGGAGTGTTCACCTGGTTGCTGTAAAGCATGTTCTGAGGTACCTGAAGGGTACAGTGGATTATGGGCTCAAATATGAGGCGAATCAAAAGTTTAACCTGCAGGGTTATGTTGATTCAGATTGCGCTGGCAGTGCTGCAGATAGGAAGAGCACATCTGGGTGTTGCTTCAATATGGGATCAGGTGTGGTCTCTTGGTTTAGCAGTTAGCAGTCCTGCGTAGCACTAAGTACAGCTGAGGTAGAGTATGTTGCAGCCTGTTCAGCTAGTTGTGAGGCAGTATGGCTACGGAAGCTACTGTCTGAGTTATTTGATCTCCCGTTGGAAGCTACTGGTATCTTCTGTGATAACCAGAGTTGTGTGAAGCTGTCCGAGAACCCAGTGTTTCATGACAGGTCGAAACACATAGAGATCAAATACCACTATATCAGGGATATGGTGCAGAGAGGAGCTGTGAAGCTCCTGTATGTTGCGACGGATGAGTAGATTGCAGATGTGCTGACGAAGCCACTAGCCAGGGTGAAGTTCGAGTACTTCAGAGAGAGGCTTGGCGTTATTCAGATCGAAGACACTTCGAGGAAGAAGTGATGGACACATCTGCTGAAGCCATTCCAAGCATGTTGGAAGGAGGATCCTTCACATGGCTGTGGATGTAAGCGCTGGATGATGAACATCAGGATGATGTTCTAGTTTCTGCTTGATATGATCAGTTAGATCATTTTATGTATGTATGTACGCATCATGTTGGATGCTGGATATGATCAGTTGGATCATTTTATGTATGTATGTACGCATCATGTTGGATGCTGGATATGATCAGTTGGATCATTTTATGTATGTATGTATGCATCATGTTGGATGCTGGATATGATCAGTTGGATCATTTTATGTATGTATGTACGCATCATGTTGGATGCTGGATATGATCAGTTGGATCATGTGTATGTATTTTATATGCATCATGTTGGATGCTTGGACCATGTATCTGTATATGTATCAGGTGGATACATTGTATGATCAGGTGGATCATGTATGGTGATATATATCATATGTTTTGTATTTGTATCAGGTGGATACATTGATGATCAGGAGGATCATGTATGATGATATGTATCAGGTAGATACTTGGCATGCAGCAGGATGTTGCATTGATGATCAGGAGGATCATGTATGATGATATGTATCAGGTAGATACTTGGTATGCAGCAGGATGTTGCATTGATGATCAGGATGATCGTAGATGACGAGCTTCAGGAAGTTGCTCCAGATGACATGCAGCAGGATGTTGCAGTGATGATCAGGATGATCATAGATGACGAGCTTCAGGATGTTGCTCCAGATGACATGCAGCAGGACGTTGCAGTGATGATGATCAGGATGATCATAGATGACGAGCTTCAGGATGTTGCTCCAGATGACATGCAGCAGGACGTTGCAGTGATGATGATCAGGATGATCATGGATACATCAGGATGATGTATGGTGAGTATCAGGTTGATACTCTGTGGCCGTGGATCAGGTTGTGCAGATGAGCATGTAATTCGTTGCCCTGGGAGATTTGCAGATGGTCTTGCGAGGTTTTGCCTATGGCATGTAATTCGTTGCCCTGGGACATCTGGCAAATGCTCTTTCGAGGTTTTGCTCTGGGAGGACATGTAATTCGTTTCCCTGGGAGATCTGTAGATAGTCTTGCGAGGTTTTGCCTATGGCATCTAATTCGTTGCCCTGGGATATCTGGCAGATGCTCTTGCGAGGTTTTGTCCTATGGCATGTAATTCGTTTCCCTGGGAGATCCGATAGGTTGGGCTGTGTGCCCGTAATCAGTCCTAGGATGCTCTTGCGAGGTTTTGCCATGACCACATGTAATTCGTTGCCCTGGGAGATCCTATAGGTAGAGCTGTGTGCTCGTAACAGCCTGGGATGCTCTTGCGAGGTTTTGTGGTGAGGTCACATGTAATTCGTTGCCCTGGGAGATCCTATAGGTAGAGCTGTGTGCTCGTAACAGCCTGGGATGCTCTTGCGAGGTTTTGTGACGCACGTAAAATTCCTGAGGATTCCACAGTATGGCTAGTGATGACGAAGACCTGCAAGTGGTGGGCCTACATCCAGTATGAAAAAGGACTGGCTCTGTAGAACTTCCTATGACGAGTAGAGAGAGAGATTGGATGAGATAGCAGTAGCAGTGACGATGATGATGACGATGCATCGATGACGATGGTCCAGAGAAGAAGACTTGTCTAGCAGATCTGTGTCGAGAAATACCTTCCTAGTTAAGAGGGAGTGTTGATGTATATGTAACTTCGGAATGTATTTCATCTGTGTATTATATATATATTTATTGTACCCTTATAAGAGATGTGTTATTCCTCTATAAGGAAGTGTCGTCATGTGGATTGACAAGTGTCGCAAGTGGGTGTACTTGCCGATGGGTTATTAGACCACCTTATGGGGTCGGCCCTAATTAATATATAATATAATGTGGATGTACTCAAGTAGACAAGTCGGCCCCAGTAGGTCACTGGGCAAAAAGGTGAGTATAAATAGAGATAGGAGATCTCTATTTTACTCACTCGGAAAAGTATCTATCTCTCTCTCTGAAAAGTAGCGCACTAGTGAGGAGGAGGAGGATCATCTGCTAGGAGACTATCTCAGTGTTATTTGGTTGTATTTTGGTTGAGCCATTGCTCTCTCTATCTCTGAGGAAGTTGTGGGGTTTTTCACCTTAGGGTTTTCCCCACGGAAACTCTGTGTCTCTTGTCTCTATGCTTTTGATTCTTGTGATGCTTGTGATGCTTGTCATATTATGATTGTCATGCATTGATATACTGTAGATGTTATTCTCTCAGCAAAGATCCTATAGTATTGTGATTTAATACTGAAAATTTAACAGGATTTCATCATGAAGACACATGGAGGAACTGGGACCCACACAAGCTAGAATGTATGTGCCACATGGCATCCTCTTCTTGCAATTTCGAATATATGGGAAGCCTAATGTTCTTGGGATGAGTTATAAGTTCAATAATACTTGTCATGAGTCAATGAGGTCAAAATATAGAGGAAGAGTAACTCCCATGGAAGAGGAAGAGGTAATTTGGAGCTAGCGAGACACTTGGGCTAGATTCCCTAGCTCTATGACAACAATGATGAAGATGCTATGACACCTATGACACAAATCAGACATGAAGGCTGACATATGACATATATAACATGTCAGGGCTAAAAATAGACTCCAAGAGGGTGCTCAAGGGTGTTAGGGCAGATAAGATGCTTCCACATGTGATTTGGTGGAAGTGGGAGACTAGGAATTATTGTACAAGTGGCGTTCGTTGGAATATCTTCCCAACTTGAGTTGGCATGAGTCTCTTGGAAGGAATTCGAACCATGGAGGACATTAGAACTTTATCAATATCAATAAAAAAAAATTAAACCAGCTTTTGATCATTTGTAGAATTTGGAATTGCATTTATGAAGAGGGAGAGCTAGTGGATGACTAGTTTCTTTCCTTAGCCAATTTTGAGGGTGAAATATTTCCATCCAAGTTGGTAATTGGAAAGGAAATTCAGACCTTTCATTTGGATATTTAATGGATTCTTTTTTTGTAGGTGTAAGGTAGAGGGCAGCTCATGGTTTCTTCTATTGCAACTCACTCCAACCATTTCTAGTTTTGATGGCATATTCTTGATCCTTGAGAGAGGGTACTTTTGGTGAGCTATTGTACTCTTTGCGGGAGCTTATAATGCCCCATTTATTTTTTAATATGAATTAAATTCTCTTTTCTTCATCTCCAGAAAGATTCAGGTCTAAATTCTAAGTAGAAATGTATAAATCTAATTTTTAATGAAAGAACAATGTCATTTCCCCATATCTTATTGTTAACCAATGTAATGCTGATGATTTCGAATGAATGGATGATTCTCTGATGCATTTGTGATTAATGGACTGTATTGGATGTATTTTACAAGTTTCATGTACTCTACTTGAGCATTTGAAGTATTTTTACTTAGTTTAATTGCATCGGGATAAGAAATAGTGCAATTTCCCCAAGGGTCGAATTGGTGATTTTTGCAGTTGAATGAGAGAGGGTTGGAACATATATAATAATTAATTAATGGTTCACATCAGACCTTAATAACATCCTTAATACATTCCCTACCTCTGTTCATAAATTTTAGTGGGTTTGGAGGCATCTGGGAAGCCATTTTCAGTACTTACCCCAGGGGGATTTGAACCCCAAATTACTAGTAAAATTGCATACTTGGTCCAAAATATTAAGAGAGTTTGCAGAGGTATTTTCGTGGCCATATATCATCCCTGAATATCATATTCAATTACTAATATCATTAATACACATTATTTGAATATTTGAAGACATTTGGAGTCAATTCGAGACCTAGATACCAATATTAGTGAAAGGGAAATTACTAGTAAAGTTCCCTACATTGGCCATAATTGAAAGAGGATTTGCAGAAGTATTTTAAAGGTCCAAAAGCATACCTGAAATACATATTTATGTTCTAACATCATCCATATACCTTCTCAGAAGATTTGGGAGCAATTGGAACAATTTGGGGACCTAGAGCTCAAAACTAGTCAAAGGTCTAACTAGGGAAAAAAGTGAAAAATTGTCATTTTAATAAAATTCCTAACAAGGGATCTTACAGTGGTATAAGAGCATGGTCCTTGCACCCGTGGATTAGGTACATACATTCAAGAATAATTGGAATCCATGTCTTACTATTATGATGAATCCTATGAGTACAATTCTTATGAGGAATATGCAGATGCTTATGAGCAATGTGAAGCAAAATGTGAATGGTACGAGGAAGAGGTGTCATCATGCAACACTTCTTACATTTTCAAGAGAAATGAAGATTATTCTTATGAATTTAAATCGGATGAATATGAGTGTGTCACACCAACCAAGGATAATTCTATGAGTGAGTTCCAAAGATGGAGAGCAAAATATAAAACCTTACCCCAACAATATAAAAAATATCAAGAATATCTTGCTTCGAGCAAAAATACACAACATGCAATGTCTTCTGAGTACTATGCTGAACATGTTTTTGAAAATAGGCCCAAAAATGAAGATGTGGAGGTAGTAAAGAAAGGTTTATGCCCTTCTTGTAAAGAACCTTGGAGTGAGTATCATATATCTGTGCATGAAATTATGTCCCACTTGAGGAGAGCTTTCGGGAATTCTTCAAAAAGAGATTCCAAAGATATTGATCATAAGGAAAACAAGGAAAAAAATGCATCATCTTGCTTGAAGGATAAAAATGAAGAGACATCACAAGATCATGAAGAAGATTCTATTGAAAATATGGAAGATCATTTTGAGACACCTTTTAGCTTAGACATGAATCAAAGAGCATCTACTGATGGATGCTTAAACTATGAAGGAGTACCTACTTATGGGTGCTCACAGCTCTATGTTGGTGACATAGAGATTACTTTTGAAAGTGTTGCTGCAAGCCCAACTTACATTAAGCATGATAATGAAGATCTTGTAGCAGTTGAAGAAGAACCAAGATCAACTTCCCCATCACCACTTGAGCTTCATGAAGTTGGTCCAAGAAAAATTGAAGAAGATGAGGAGGTTCATTTGCAAGAGCCTCATTTTCTTGAAGGGTCCTTAAAGATGAATGAAAAAAAGATCCAAGAGTCCCTCAGAATTCTCCATGACACTCAAGCATTAGTGTCAAATTCTTGTTGGAGAGCTAATTCATTGGAGGAAACATCCTTCCTTGAAGACATGGAGAAGATTCAAAGAGCAATGTGCCACATCAAAGGTAATTTCATGTATTTTCTTTTTGATAGAAACCATTTTGTTTGAGCTTAATGAATTGTTATATGATGCATACTTGAAGAATAATGAGGATAATCATAAGCTCACAATTCAAAATGAGCAACTTCTTGAAAAGTTGCAAGATACTTGTTTTTCCTCCTATGTTTTAGATTGTCAAATGGTAGATTGTTTGGAGGATTCTCATGACCTAGTGGATCATGAGAAATGTGGAAATTTGAATGTTCTTGATATGTTTGAAGATGAACTTGAAGAGATCCAAACACTTGATGTGGTGGAAGAGGAACCTGAATTGTCTCTTGACAAAGGTTATGCAATTTTTAAAGAAGAGCATGATTTCTCTACATTCGAACCAATCTATGACAAAAGTTTCACACTTTTGAAGGAGCTGCATGATACTACCCATATGGATCCTTCCCATGATGAATCTTTTGCACTTTTTGATAATTTGTGTGAGTTCGTGATCACTTGAAGATTGTATGCACTTTGAAAATGGTGATCTACTTGCTTGGAGGTATAAGCACTTTCATAACTCTTTGATGAAGCATCTCCTTGATGTACATTTTCATTATGTTGTTATGTACTTTGATGGTATGTTTTTGGTACTCATGATGTTTGGAAGAATGCATACAAGAAAATGGGATCCAAGCATCCTCTTATCTAATGGTGTGGGTTGGAGAGCACTCTTAATTGTTAGGGTGCAATACAAGCAATCGAACCCTGGAATAATTTTTGTTTCATTGGTTTCAATTTTTTTTGGGAAACAAGCAGTATGGAAAATGGATTTCCCACTTAATAAAGTGATTTTTATCAGATTAGAGTAGCAGCAATCATGGTGGTTCCTCTCTAAAATCTTCATGAAAACTCAAAGACTCAAGGTTGAGCAATTCAATGGCAACTTCAAAAAATTATACAGAAAGCAGGTTCTTCCACACCCATGTTTGAAATTGCTTGAGGAAAAGCAATATTGGGAAGGGAGTATTTGTCATGTCCCAAAATTGCCATTGGGTCACAATGGCCTAATCACAATGGACATATTCATTAGTGTTTGTCAAATTGATGCTAAAGGTCAAATAATTGCCAAGGAAGGAAATTACTAGTTTCCTAGGTTTGGGGTGGAAGCTTTGGGATTGTGAATAATGGGGATAATAAATGTTGGAAAATTAGGATGGAATAAATATTTAATAAAGGAGATAAATAAATATATACAAGTGAAAATCAAAGTGGGATTTCATCACGAAGACACATGGAGGAAGTGGGACCCACACAAGCTAGAATGTATGTGCCACATGGCATCCTCTTCTTGCAATTTTGAATCTATGGGAAGCCTAATGTTACTGGGATGATTTATAAGTTGAATAATACTTTTAATGAGTCAATGAGGTCAAAATATAGAGGAAGAGTAACTCCCATGGAAGAGGAAGAGGCAATTTGGAGCTAGTGAGACACTTGGGCTAGATTCCTAGCTTTATGACAACAATGATGAAGATGCTATGACACCTATGACACAAATTAGACATGAAGGCTGACATATGACATATATGACATGTTAGGGATAAAAATAGAATCCAAGAGGGTGCTCAAGGGTGTTAGGGCAGCTAAGATGCTTCCACATGTGATTTGGTGGAAGTGGGAGACTAGGAATTGTTGTACAAGTGGCGTTCGTTGGAATCTCTTCCCAACTTGAGTTGGCATGAGTATCTTGGAAGGAATTTGAACCATGGAGGACATTAGAAATTTGTAAATGTCAATAAAAAAGAATGAAACCATCTTTTTATCATTTGTAGAATTTGGAATTGCATTTGTGAAGAGGGAGAGCTAGTGGATGACTAGTTTCTTTCCTTAGCCAATTTTGAGGGTGAAAGATTCCCATCCAAGTTGGTAATTGGAAAGGCCATTCAGACCTTTCCTTTGGAGCTTTAATGGAGTCTTTATTTGTAGGTGTAAGCTAGAGGGAAGCTCATGATTTCTTCTATTGCAACTCACTCCTTCAATCATTTCTAGTTTTGATGGCATATTCTTGATCCTTGAGGGAGGGCATTTTTGGTGAGCTATTGTACTCTTTGGTGGAGATTATAATGCCCCATTTATTTTGTAATATGAATTAAATACTTTTTTTTTCATCTCCAGAAAGCTTCAGGTCTAAATTCCAAGTAGAAATGTATAAATCTAATTTTTAATGAAAGAACAATGCCATTTCCCCACTATCTTGTTGTTAACCAATGTAATGCTGATGATGTTCGGGTACATAGGGTACTACCAAAGGACCAAAGACCAAGAGCAACCACTTCACACAAACACATCACAGATCAACACATCGATGTTTTGACGTGGTTTAAACCCTTTTGAGGGAAACACTCCACGGCTCCGGCCAAATAGCTTCTAAGGGACAATTTATTATGTAAAGAAAGAAAGTTACAAATGAGCTTCTCATAATCGATCAACTAAACAATGACCCTCCATGCTCTTTAAATAGAGATCATGGACCAATCGGGTCCTAAGCCATGGATGAAGGTTAGGTTTAATCTAACAGAAGTTGAGCTGTCGGATCACTCTATGTCGAGAACATATGGTGATTGTCGGATTAAGTATTTACAAATGCTTACAAATACATACTAAAGAAATACACTAACCCTAACGGATATATTACACAAGTTGATCTTAACTAACTCCTAAGTGTCTAAATATCTTAACATCCCCCCTTAAGAACAACTTGGGATAGGATTGAAGGATTTACAAAAGTGACACTATTAGGAGAAGGAAGGAGGAATTAGGGCCTATCCCCCCTTAATGACGAGTTCTTGAACTCCTAACATAGATCGAAGTTTAGAAAACTTTGCTTCTGTAAGAGACTTGGTGAAGATGTCTGCAACTTGATCATCTGTAGGGAAAAAGAGCACTTCAAAAACACGATCATGAACAAGATTTATGATGAAGTGCATATGTAGCTCAATGTGTTTGCTGTGTTGATATAGAACTGGATCTTTGAAAAACTTGATGGCACTTTGATTGTCTCACCAAAGTGGAGTAGGCTGCTGCTACTCGAATCCAAACTCCGAAAAGATCTGTCGAAGCCATAAAGCTTCCTGACTAGCATTAACTGCTACTCGATATTCTGTCTTTGCTAAAGAAAGAGCAAGAGCTTATTGTTTCTTACAAACTCAAGTAATAGGTACAGATCCCAGACTGAAAACATAACCTGCAGTAGACTTTCACTCATCAGGATCGTCGACCCAATCTGAATCAGTGAAACCAACCAACAAAGGTTTCCCCCCTTTATTGTAATGAATCCCAAACTGAACTGTACCTCAAATATATCAAAGTATTCTTTTAGCTGCTTTCCAGTGACTTTGATGAGGTGTCTGCATATAACGGGCAACACGACCAACGGAAAAGGAAAGGTCAGGATGAGAATGAGTCAAGTATAAGAGACTACCAACAAGTTGATGATATAAGGTGGCATCGACTTTAGGTGAAGTACAAATGGCAGAAATTTTAACTCCAGACAGGAAGGGAGAAGGGGCTGGTGTACAATCTTCCATGTGAAAGTGACAAAGAAGGTCACAAGCATACTTAGACTGAGAAAGAAAGATTTCTTCTTTGGTTTGTAGGACTTGGAGACCAAGAAAATAATGCAAATGTCTTAAGTCTGACATTTCAAAATTTTGTTTAAGACTGGATTTCACACGGGTTATAAGCTTAGGGTCACTATCAGTAAGAATAAGGTCATCAACATATAGAACAAGTATGATGAGATGGTTTCCTACTTTCTTGGTATAGACATTGGGGTCAGAATGGCATCTAAAAAAACCAGTGTCAAGGAGAAAGTTATCCATTTTGGCATACCAAACTCTAGGAGCTTGCTTAAGGCCATATAAGGATTTCTTAAGGTGGCAGACAAGGCTAGAGTTACCTTGAACATATACAGGAGGTTGTTCCATGTAAATTTCCTCCTATAAATCACCATGTAAGAAGGCATACTTGACATCCATTTGATGGATTTCCCAGTTATGTAAGGATGCAAGGGAAAGAACAAGGTGGATGGAGTTCATTTTTGCGACGGGAGCAAAGATTTCATTGTAGTCAATCCCTTCAACTTGGGAAAAACCTTTGGCAACTAACCTTGCCTTAAGTCTTTCAACACTTCGATTTGATGCAGACTTAGTTCTGTAGACCCATTTACATCTGACAATTTTTCTTTCTTTTGGAAGAGGTACAAGATCCCACGTATCGTTCGCCATTAAGGAATGATATTCTTCATCCATGGCTGCATCCCAATTTGGATTCCTTGAAGATTCTGCAAAAGTTTCTGGATCATGATTCTCGAAAACTTGAGCGAAAAGAGAAGAGGCTCGCTGAAACTGGGAACGTGTTTGACATTGATCTCTAGGATCGCCGACAAGATCACCAGCTGCTTCACATGTTGAATGGACCCATCGAGGAAGCACTTGTGCTAGTGCAACTGGAGGAACATGAGCAAGCAGAGGTGGATTTTCATCCTCACTGTTAGTATCAGAAACTGGAGTTGGAAACCTGTCAAGGAAGTTGGAAGAAGAAGAAGAAGGTACAAACGCCGAATCAGGCTCGGAGGCCACAGATGGCACAATCGCCGAGTTAGGCTTGCAGGCCAAGAGATTTTCATCAAATTGAACATCTCTTCTAATGATTATATCATGAGAATGTGGTTGAACAAGTCTATAACCTTTTACATCTTCAGAATATCCAACAAATATGTACTTTTCACTTTTAGGCTGTAATGCTTTCTGTTTTTCATCCGGAATGTGAGCCCATGCTTCACTACCAAACACACGGAAGTGACTTACATCAGGTTTAGTTTTACTCCATGCTTCTTCTGGTGTTATACCTTGTAATGCTTTAGTGGGGGTGCGATTTACTATGTAATTTGCACAATTAATGGCTTTAGCCCAAAATTGAAGACTTAGTCCCTTAGATTGGATCATACAATTAACTATTTCATTTAAAGTGCGGTTCTTCCACTCAACTACACCATTTTGTTGTGGTGTATATGGAACAGTGTGCTGTTGTTGGATGTCTTGTTTAGTGCAGAAAGTAGTGAACTTTTTGTTAACATATTCTCCTCCATTGTCAGATCTTAAATTAATAATTTGATGACCAGATTGTTTTCCAACAAGGGCCTTGTAGGCCAAGAACATGTTAAATACTTTGCTCTTAAGTTTTAGGAAATAAACCCAAGTGTGTCTACTGTAATCATCAATGGAAGTTAAGAAATATTTGAAACCAGAAAAAGAAGCAGATGGAAGAGGACCACACAAGTCACTATGCACAAGATCCAAGGGAATCGAGGCGTGCCAAGAGGTACATTTGTCAAAACTTTCCCGATGATGTTTTTCGAGTACACAACCGGAACAAACACTATCTCCTCAAGATACCATCGGAAGACCTGTCACCATATTTTCTTTACATAGTTGTTGCAATGAGCGATAATTTAAGTGACCAAATAGCTCATGCCAAAGTTTGCTCAAGTTATCACTATGAGCAACAAAAACTGAAGGGAAAGGTGATGACCCAAAGTTGTTAAACTTGTACAACCTAGTAATATCATCAACAATTTCGGTAGCTAGGACCTGTTGAGGATCTTTAAAATCCTTGATTACAACTTGGTGAGATGTAAAGGTCATAGTTTTACCTTCACCAAAATGAGTGATCTGATAGACTGATAACAAATTGCAGGAAATTCTTGGAACACATAGTACATCACTAAAATGACCATTATCTGCTGGAACTGTTCCAGCTCCTACAACACTTGAGATCTTTCATCACCAATAAATATTTGTTTGGTGTTACATTCATGCATAGTAAAAAAGATGGCTTGATCCTTAGCCATATGATAAGATGCTCCAGAATCAATGAGCCATTCATTTGAAGTAGAAGAAGAAGATGCATTATAAGAATAACCAGAAGCACAAAGTGCATGTCCATGAGAGGCAGATTCTGAAGGCGAATCTAGGCTGATGTGGTGCTTCTTCATTGTTGCTTCTAAGGCTGCCATCTTCTTGAAACACTTAGATTCATCATGATTATCTTTCCCGCAATAGTTGCAATGACACTCAGTCTTCTTGCCTTTTGGATTGGATCCTTTGTCATTTTTTAAATAAGGAGCTGACTGAGAGGGTTTTGGACCCTTGTTTGACTTATTATTGCAAAAATTTTGTTTCTTGGGAGGCTTGGACTTTTCTTTATGTTGGGACAATAAGGCTTTCCCAGATGTATCTACATTGTTGATTATTCCAAGATGAATGAGTTTATCTTGTTCTCTAATCAAGGAATCACAAAAGGATTCAAGACTAGGCTCTTGATAGCTAGCTATATTCAAGGATGCTTTCATGGAGTAAAATGTAGATACAAAAACAGAATATGCATGTCCAAGTTTGGAAAGAATATGATAAATGCATTGTTTGTCTTCCCTCTCAATCTTACATTCTGCACATAAGAGTTTAAGAGTTTTGTACTTAGATAAATAATATTGAATGCATGAAAAGTCACTTGGATTTAAAGGAATCAACTCATTTTCAAGTTGGCGACCTCGAATTTCATTGTGTTTACCAAACACAAATTCCAACTTGTCCCAAACAGCATTAGGTTCATCAATTCCAGATATGTGGAATCACAAATCAGTAGAGATTGACATTCCAATCAATCCACGAGCTTCATCACATCTATTTTCCCATTTTATTTTCTTATCATCATCAGTGTGTTATTTTTCATTCCCTGAGGTAATTCTGAAAAGTCCCCTACTTCGTAGAACATCCTCCATATGAGATTTCCATGAGAAATAGTTGGAACTGTTAAGTAGAATATCACAAGGGGCGGCCATATTTATAAATTAATGGCTGTAAAAGCAGAAACCAATAGTCTAGATGTGAAGAGCTTGAAAAAATAGGCGGTTTAAAAAGAAATGGCACTGAAAACTGACTCTGTATGATGAAGTTACGTTTGAACAAAGAAACTGTTGAAGATGTCCCCAATAGTGACGTGGCAGCTAGAGAATGTCCAGCAAAAAAAAGAACCCCCCTCTTCCCAAGATGAACCATTTGACAATCACTTTACAAGAAAGTTACTTTAAGTGAACCACTTTTGTAAAATAAGTGATTTCACTTTTACAATGATATTACTTTTAAATAGTGCAACAATAAAAAAACTTAAGTGACTCACTTGTATTTTTATTTTTTATTATTTAAGTGAGATGCACTTTTACAATAAAGTAACTTGAAAATAGAAATTGCATGCACTTTTTCTTTTAAAAGTAACTTCCTAAGACTTGAACTCAAGACCTATTAAGGAATAAAGCAACTTTGAACCAAGTGAGCTAGATTAAAAGGTATGTAAAATATGGGAATGAGGAAGGGGGCTTTTTTATTTTTTATTTTTTTATACGCTCGTCCTCGGTTTGCGTGCTTGCCTTTTTTCCTGCAAAACACACCACAAATAGAAACCAAAAAAAAATTTCCACACTTGTGGACTTAGATTTTGTTAGCTTGCCTGGAAATTCTACGTTTTCTCTCTGTTTCTGATTTTCCGAGATCGCGCAAGGTGCACGGCAAAGAGCATACGCAACCGAGAAAAACCCTTTCCATTTCTGTTTCTGATTTGCTGAGATCGCTCAAGGTGCACGGCAAAGAGCATACACAGACGGAAAAGCGACAATCTGAACCCAAAAAAAATCTAATAGTAAAAAATGATAAAATATGAGATTTTTTTCTTTTAAAACAGAAAAAAAAATGCATCACTGTAACATTATACCTTCAGATCTGATGAAATATGCGTTTCTGGAGCAACCAGGAACTGTTTTCGATCAAACGAAATCTATTTCCCAATGGAAACGATGCACTGGATGCAATGGAACACCTCCCACAGCCCAAAAATGCACAGAAATACCAGAACTAGAAACCCTTTCGAGTTTCGGCAACAACAGTTTAAGATCTAGATCATAACTGGAAGCGACACTTCATAAAAGCTCTGATACCATGTTCGGGTACATAGGGTACTACCAAAGTACCGAACACCAAGAGCAACCACTTCACACAAACACATCACAGATCAACACACCGATGTTTTGATGTGGTTTCAACCCTTTTGAGGGAAACACTCCATGGCCCCGACCAAATAGATTCTATGGGACAATTTATTATGCAAAGAAAGAAAGTTACAAATGAGCTTTTCATAATTGATCAACTAAACAATGACCCTCCATGCTCTTAAAATAGAGATCATGGACCAATCGGGTGTTAAGCCACGGATCAAGGTTATGTTTAATCTAAGAGAAGTTGAGCCGTCGGATCACTCTATGTCGGGAACATATCATGACCGTCGGATTAAGTATTTACAAATGCATATAAATGCATACTAAAGAAACACACTATCCCTAACGGATATATTACACAAGTTGATCTTAACTAACTCCTAAGGGTCTAAATATCCTAACAGATGATTTTGAATGAATGGATGATTCTTTGATGCATTTGTGATTAATGGACTTCCATGGATGTATTTTACAAGTTTCATGTACTCTAATTTAGCATTTGAAGTATTTTTACTCAGTTTAATTGCATTGGGAGAAGAAATAGTGCAATTTCTCCAAGGGTCGAATTGGTGATTTTTGCAGTTGAATGAGAGAGGGTTGGAATAGATATAATAATAAATTAATGGTGCAAATAAGACCTTAATAGCATCCTTAATGCATTCCCTACCTCTGTTCAAAAATTTGAGTGGGTTTGGACGCATTTGGGAAGCCATTTTCAGTACTTACCCCAAGGGGATTTGAACCCCAAATTGCTAGTAAAATTGCATACTTGGTCCAGAATCTTAAGAGAGTTTGCAGAGGTATTTTGGTGGCCATATATCATCCCTGAATATCAGATTCAAGTACTAATATAATTAATACACCTTCCTTGAATATTTGAAAACATTTGGAGTCAATTCGAGACCTAGAGACCAATACTAGTCAAAGGGAAATTACTTGTAAAGTTCCCTACATTGGCCGGAATTGAAAGAGGATTTGCAGAAGTATTTTAAAGGTCCAAAAGCATCCCTAAAATACATATTTATGTTCTAAAATCATCCATATACCTTCTCAGAAGATTTGGTAGCAATTGGAGCAATTTGGGGACCTAGAGCTCAAAACTAGTCAAAGGTCTAACTAGGGAAAAAAGTGAAAAATTGCCATTTTAATAAAATTCCTAACAAGGGATATTACAAATGATCACTTCCCCGATGAACACCTTTTTTCAATATCAACAAAAATCCCATGGTTTGCAGATATAACAAACTACTTAGTATCTGGAAAATTTACACAACATTATAGCTATCAAGAAAAGTGCAGAATCATAAGGCAAAGTGCAACTTATACATGGATACAAGGAATAGAAGAAATCTTAAGGAGATTCATCAAATAGGATGAAGTCCATGATATACTCCATGCTACTCACAATGAGCCTTGTGGAGGCCATTACGTTGCAAAAAGAACAGCCTATAAAGTGTTGCAAACTGGATATTACTGGCCAACACTGTACAAGGACTCCTATGATTATGTATCACATTGTGATAATTGTCAATGAATGGGGAAGCCTAAACAAAGAGAAGAAATGTGTAATGCCCATATTTTTGATTCGGCATATTTATCAGTTAAACACACCATACTTTATTTCCTTATATATTCTGTTGAACTCAGCTCGACTGAGTAAACTATATTACGATATGATGGACCTCATTATATGATGTTACTTTGTTTTATGATTTCACTATGATTATGATGTTACTATGTTAGGTGGTTATGATGTCATGATTATCATATGATTTCTTTATTTTACGATTACAGTATATGTTTATATGTTTTCATTGATGAAATGTGAAATATATCATTCGGTACGTGGATACCATCCTCTTATATGAATTATTGAAGTGTTATATGTCATACGCATCTATGATGAGCTAAAAAGGTAACATGAAATAAAATGATTTTTGATAACATGGATCAATTGGCGATCAATGGGAGATGCTTTCTATAAATTTGTATTTTGAAAATACTAACCTACAGGACACAAGGGCTATGGGATAGCCAGTTACTTGATCCGATATATATTGGAAAGGAAAAACATGTTCATACAGCAAACCTTAGCAGCCAAAATGAGGATACGATAACACAAATTGATAATCCCGATAGCAGTAAAGTATGAGTTGATAAGGGCGTAGGCCCAGTATGTTGAGAGGGATGGATGTGTTTCCCACCCTATGTTTCCATGAGACCCGAGGTCGTGGGAGGGCCGTGCTGAGACACGCTCCCCATGTTGTTGTGATGACGATGGTCGGATGCCTGCTAGGGGAGGATAGGTCCGCTGTTCAGCCGACGCTATCGCTCTCAAGTTCTAAGTGGTCAGATCGGTGAGTCCGACATCCACTTTTGTACTAGCAGAGGAAGGATAGGGAGGATGCTGGACGTAGGTTATGATGGGAGGATGTGTTAGTTAGTACTGTTGGGGGTTTAGTATTCCTTGATTCCGAGTTAGTGATAGTAGGCACCCTTCCTTGTACATGAGTGATTAAACTAATGTAAAGATAAAGAGAATGATGTGAAATCGAAAAGAACTAACTGTTAAATAACTGAGAATGTTGAGGTAATTGTACTATATATATTATGTTTGTTCTTCTACATGGGGGTAATGCTACTATTAGTTAGTAGGTATGCATAGGCGGGATGGGGTTTGTCTATAGTACATTTATGATCTGTGCATACGTTGGCCACGCATGCACACCTTGCACATGTACACTAGTATCGATATACAAACACTTAACATATTGAATAAATGTATAAGTTGTCATAAGCAATTAGGTTAATCATGCATTGACCGAATTCAGATAATGAATATAAAGTTATTTAAGATGTGTAAAATAAGTCAATTAAGCTATGTATTACTCGTTGGTAAACATCGTGATATACAATGGAGACAAGTGTCACCAGTTAACATTGTCGTCTGAGAATTGTTGTAAATAAGGTAATGGCACTGTCTGATTAATTAGTAAGATTGTTTAAGCACTTAAGGGTGCTTTGTTTAGAAGAACGACAATACTATATAGATGTTAGGGTACTCATGTGATAAACAAATGATGTAAAAGACATCTTTATTAAAATTCACCATTATTGTTACCTTATGGGGATTTAATTAATATTATTACTTAAAATTTATTTTAAATATTACTACCCATGTCATAACAATTGCAAAATAGATAAAATGTAAATATTGATTAATGAATGATTAGAATGTGATGATTTTACATTTCTAAAATTAGACATAATAGGATAACAATTTTTGGAATGAACGTGATGTGATGGAAAATGGGTTATTAATATTTAATTATTCAATATGAATCATAGAATTTAAATCTCAAGATAACTGATCTCGACGGATAAGGTAGACCCTTAAGACACGCCATGTCCAAGTTGAAAGGGGTCAAATATTTATATAATATTTTATTAAATACCTTAATAACAATAAATACAAGGTTTGGTGAAAAGACTTGTAATTAATAAACCTTGTCCCGAATGGATAACCTTTGGGTGATAATTCCCACCGTAATAAATACTTACGACCGTCAATCCAAAACCAAATAAATTTTCCATGAGAGTAATTAATTATATATTTTTATAAAGAACCGTGTATGAATGAACTGGTGATAGGAGTAAATGTGGAGGGGCTCGAGAGGGGGATTTTGGGGCGGTGGAGTAAGCCCAAGATCTTCTTGAGGAAGGGAAAGTATATAGAGGGGGAGAGCTTGGAGTAAAAGGGGAGGTTTTTTTTTGGGGAAGAAAAGAAGTTTGGAGAACAGAAAGTTTGGGAGAACAAAAAGGTTTTGAGAACCGAAGAAAACACTGCTCTCGGGATTATCAGATTGTGAGCTCGGGGGCTTGGAAATCCTTTGATTTCCAAGGGCCAGCAAGATAATAGCTGGTCGGTAGGGTGGACACTTCATTTTGGCTGTCTAAGAGGTTATACAACCTGCTACAACCTATGGTTAGCATCAGCATCAGGTAATTTCCTTGTTATTTACGTTATTTGATTATTATGCTAAAACTTATTGTAAACATGCATAACTTGCTATTTACTGATTTACTAAGTTGTGAAACATATTGTTGAAAAGAAAATAATGATATGTTTGTTTATTTTAAATTACGAATGTAAGGTTGATGAAAACATGACAGTACACTAAATATCATTTAGACACATAGTAATTGTTGGAAATTTACTCCCATACACTTGATAAAGTTTAATACGTAGAAAATGAACTCTGAAATTTTACTTAGTGCTCTGCTGTAAAAACCAGAGCACTACAGATGGTATCAGAGCTCCAGGCTCGGAAACTCCGACCTTAAGGGCCTACTCACTAAAAAAAAAAAAAAAAACTAGTCTAAGAAATTGGATCTACACTAGAAAATTCAATTAGTTACCTAGATTCGAGCTCTTGCCGAACTTAGCAAAAACAAAAAAAATTTACGTGCAAAACACACACAAAGAAAGTTACACAAAATCCTTCTTTCCAATAGTTGTAAGCACCAGGAAACTAACTACCTGCACGCATAGAAAACCAAGATATAATTAGTTTTTTTTGGTATATAATGCATATAAACAAAAAGAGTTATAACACAATATATATATATATATATATATATATATCCTGGAAATTGTAGGTATCTAGTTTTTGCAAAAGAGAAAAAGAAAATTACTTTCGTATATTTTCTGCCGAACAAAAGGGAGAGCCTTGTAAATAGTGTTACAACATAGGCATATTATTGAAATGGCCTATTTTTTTGTTTTTTTTGTTTTTTTTTTTTACAAACAAGATTGCTGTCACTAAATTTTACAGGGTAAAAAGGGCAAAAGGTAGAATTGAAAAGACTATGCATTTACAGGATTTATGCATTTCACTCTCTTCTTCAAGTAATTAGTTTAAAAAAAATAAATTAAAAGAAAAGTAAAACTTGTGCAAATAATAGAAAAGGGTGAAACCCTAGCGCAGCTTTGAAATCTAACTCTTAAGTTTATGCCAGGTCCCGAACCTGCCACGATTCTGGCAATTGAATTTATACATATACCCAAAAACATTCAAACAGGATGCCAAGCGTGGATCCATACTTCCACATCTCCCATCCAGCATTCTGTCCATGAATTCAGAGGTATATAAATGTACAACGATCTCAATAGAGACCCATCAAAAACTAACGCCCATACATATTATTGAAATACACAGGGAATCCAGCTTTCGAGCTAATTAGCTGCAGAGAAATGTAACCCTAGCAGAATACGACTTTTACACAATTACAGATCCTGAGCATAGCTCAACGGATTCAATTCGACAAACTGAAATTCGCCTCTGTATATCGCAGGGTAGCTTACACACATATCTAACTTTTATGCTGGAAACGCAGCCAACACCCTATCTCACTTAACAGCATAGCCTCCTTTATTGCTTAGAAAAGGTATATGGGGCCTAGCCCGAGCTCAACAGCGAGAGCATCACCAGCAGCCAACTAGCAAGTCGAATGGGGACCCACGTATGTCAGCCAAGCTCACTTACGAGCCTTCCTTCCCTTTGTTGCTTCGATAAAAAAAAATAGGGAACAGAGTAAAAGAAAACAAAACAAGATCAATAGAGACCAAAAGAAAACCAGACACGATCAAGGGATATTAAGCCATTCATTAGGGTTTCATTCTCGCTGTGTTTTGCTCGATCCAAATGACAAATTTCAAAAAACAAATGAGGCAATTGTGTGCAATTTTGGTAAAATAGTAAACCCGAAGTCAATGTTATGCAGCGCATCCCCAAGCTCGCTTGTGTAGTTCTCAAAAGACCCTTTGCAACATTATTGAAAGAAAACAATAAACCTGCAGCAGCCTACAGTCCAAGCGCCCAAACTAGAAGGTCCAAATTCATTGACCTACAGCCACGCAGAAGCCTACAGTCCAAGCGCCCAAGCCAGAAGGCCAAGTTCCACGACTTGCAGCCACGCACTACAGCAAACTCCAAGCGTCAAAGCTAACACAAGACCACTCCTTCCTTTCGTTACCTATAAAATTATTAATGCCCGCAGCCATAGCACCCAATCTCCAAATACTGAGACGTTGGTGCATGCTATCAATCCAATATATCGCAAGCCATAGCCCAGCTCTAAGGCTACCAAGGTATATCATTCATTTCTCATTGAACCGAGCTGTTCTGAGAACCCGGGCTCATGGAAAGCGTAAGAGGCTGAAAATCCCCATATGCACCACCCAGGTTTGATTTCCGTGGACTGCCAGAAATAGAAATAGAATAAAGCACTGAGAATACGAAATACTCAACAGTAATCAGATAAACACCCTACAATAGCCATAAACACCAGAAATGAAAGGGTAAATCTCGTCCATTCTTTATAATAGCAGGTCTGACAATGGTGTTCTGCAGTAGAAAAATGGAGAGCACTACAGACTGCAGTAGAAAAATGGAGAGCTCCTTCCTTTCTGAAACCCTAAGCGAGCTTGCATAGAGTTGCAGAGCTAAAACTCCAGGAGAGAGGGTGAAAATGGCCTCGCCTTGGGGATTGACTCTATTTAGGGTTTCCCCACCTTCACATGGTGGTGGGTTGCTTGGAGAGACCGTGTGTCCTTCATGCGTACTCGCTCTTTGCATGGTTGTCAGAGGCCACGTGGCGTTCAATCCTTTAGACATAGGAAGGTGTAGGGCTAGGGTTAAACCGAAGCATTAAAGGGGTTCTATTTGTATACGGTTGTAAATCTACGTTCTATTTTGTATATAGTTTGTAAAAGAAAATAGATATGTTTGTAAAATATATATATAGAAGGCTATAATATAGGTTGTATTAAAGTTTAAAATTATTGTTATATATTCTCATAGAATATATGTTTTATAAAAATTAAATTTATTCACATTTTGTTAGAATATATGTAATATAAAAATTAATTTTACTTTTCTGTCATAATATAGGTTATATTAAAGTTTAAAATTATTGTTATATATTCTCATAGAATATATGTTTTATAAAAATTAAATTTATTCACATTTTGTTAGAATATATGTAATATAAAAATTAATTTTACTTTTCTGTCATAATATAGGTTATATTAAAGTTTAAAATTATTGTTATATATTCTCATAGAATATATGTTTTATAAAAATTAAATTTATTCACATTTTGTTAGAATATATGTAATATAAAAATTAATTTTACTTTTCTGTCATAATATAGGTTATATTAAAGTTTAAATTATTTTATATATTCTCATAGGATATATGTTTATAAAATTTAAATTTATTCATATTTTGATTAGAATATATGTATTATAAAAATTACTTTTTCTTTTCTGTTATAAACATATGTTGTTAAAAATATGTTTTATAGGAATTTTAATTTTTAGTATTAAACTTAATTATGATTGGTTGAGGTTTAACAATTAATGTTAATTAGGTTGTTTAGATTAAAGGGTAACATTTAAAGTTAACTAAAATAGAGATATTAAAAATTTTGCCGAGATTTCAACTCCTAGTCGAAGGGATGAAAGAGACCCGAAATCTCAAAAAACAAGACACCATTAAGATCAGCATGACGAGCTGAACACCATGACTAGATTGTTTAAATAAAACCGACTATAGATTTTACTGTGCTAATCTTGACAATTTGTTATCTCATGATGCAAGTTATTTCTTACGCATAAGTATAAGTGTATGAATACCTACATTTTAGTTCCGCGTATATTTGATTGAACAACTAAGGATATGATTTTATTTCAATAACTCAGGAACTATCATGGTAACAACACGCAGAGGTCGAGGTCGGGGTCAAGGTCGACCACCGTCACCACCACCTCCGCCACCGTCATCACCGCCACGATCAACCTCAACGCCTGAAATGCAGATCATAATGAGGTCTTTGGAGGCTATTATGACCACGATGAACAGGCAGTCGGAAAGGGCCGTCGAGGTGGAAACCACTCAAGTGTGTCGAGAGAACTCTGAAAGGGCACATGGCCCAAGACTGGAACCGCTTCAGGACATATCGAGGGAGTTGAAAAAGATAAAGGTTCCAGAGTTTTCAGGAGGACAACCCGGTAAGCATGCCGAAGCATGGCTGGAAGGCATGAAGAGATGCTTCGCATTGAATGAGTACACATCTAGTTCCAAGGCTAGGATGGCCGTCTTTCAGCTTAAAGGTGATGCTTTGAATTGGTGGTCAGACCTCGAGAAGCAGTTGCACCTTACTCCTCTTACAACTTCTTGGGAACTGTTCGAGGAGAGGTTCCACATGAAGTATTTTCCAAATTATTACAAGGAAGAACAGGCAGGTGCACTCCATGCCTTAGTGCAGGGAGACAAGACAGTGGAGGAGTATGAATCTCGGTTTATGGAACTGGTAAAATATGTTCCTTACCTGGATGCAGATGATTGTCAGGTAGAGCGTTTTGTGTATGGACTTAACTACAAGATTAGAGTTGCTGTGCGGATGTGGAAGCCAACTTCAGTTGCCATGGCAGTCGAGTATGCTCGTTATGCAGCTGATATGTCAGATGGAAAAGGGGGTAGTAAGTTGACAGGAACCAATCAGTATGTTACAGGGAAGGCGTCACACCCTTACTTCAGGGGAGGACAATCTAGACCTCCTCCTTACGGTAACAAGTTCACACCGAGGGGTAATACTTCAGTTAACTCAATCTTGCAGGCATCGTCCGCAACCCACCAAAGCCAGGGGCGTACACAGGGAAGTTCCTATAGAGGAGCAAGGGGTTTTAGAGGAACCAGGGGAAGGAACTCATCTCAGAGGATTCCTCCGAGCAACATGCAAGCCCCTCCCAATCTCTCTTGTTGGGGATGTGGAGGTCCTCATTTCCAGCGAGACTGTCCCAAGGGTCAGTCAAGCAGCAGGCACAGGGGAGGAAAAGCACCCATGGATAGTTCGGGTAACAGTCATCGGATTCATGCAGCGGTTCATAACCACCAAGCAGAACATCAGTCTACCATAGTAGAATCCACTAGTAATGTAAACAATGTCAAACTTAAAATTTTGTTTGATCCAGGAGCAACTGATAGTTTTATTTCACCATTTGCATTAGATAAATGTGGGTTGGCAGCCTACGAGCACGATGATTTCAAACTGGTTGAAATAGCTTCAGGAGCTAAGCAACCAGTAGGTCTTAAAGTGAGAAGTTGTGAGGTTGACTTAGGAGTTTGCACCACTAAGTTGGATGCTTATGTCACCAATTTGGGGACTTATGACCTCATTATTGGCATGGATTGGTTAGAAGGCCATAGAGCTTTCTTAGACTGCTATGCGAAGAAGGTGTTGTGCCTCGATGACGAGGGAAGGACAATTCAAATCCAAGGCTTGAAGAGGAAGGTATCCCTCCGTTTCATCTCTATGGTGAAAGCTAAGCGGTGCCTAAGACAAGGATGCCAGTTGTTCGTAGTGGAGGCCGTGAGCGATAGTAAAGGACCTTCCTTAAATTCTTACCCAGTGCTTTCCGAGTTCAAGGATGTCTTTTCGAAGAAATTACCAGGACTACCTCCAGAAAGAGAGCTCGATTTCACAATCGAACTAAAACCTGGTGCAGAACCTATCTCAAAAACTCCTTATAGAATGACAACTCCAGAGCTCCGTGAGTTACAGATCCAGTTAAAAGAATTGCTAGATTTGGGACTGATTAGACCTAGTATCTCACCATGGGGAGCACCAGTGATCTTCGTTAAGAAGAAGGATGGATCTCTGCGACTGTGCATAGATTACAGAGATTTGAACAAGGCCACCATGAAGAACAGGTATCCCATACCAAGAATTGATGACCTCTTTGATCAAATGAAAGGTGCGTCAGTCTTCTCAAAGATTGATTTACGATCAGGGTATCACCAGTTGAGGATCAAGGAAGGCGACATTCCTAAGACTTCCTTTCGAACTCGATTTGGGCATTACGAGTTTGTAGTGGTACCATTTGGTTTGACCAATGCTCTAGCTGTATTCATGAGCCTCATGAATGGTGTCTTTCGAAAATACTTGGACCGCTTTGTTCAGGTCTTCTTAGATGATATTCTTATCTATTCTAAGAGTGAGAAGGAGCATGAGGAACACTTGCGGTTAGTCTTGACATGCTTAAGGGAACATAAACTTTATGGAAAATTATCAAAGTGTTCCTTCTTCCAAAAAGAGATTCACTACTTGGGGCACATCATCTCAGGTGAAGGGATCTCTGTAGACCCAGAAAAGGTAAAGGCCATTGAAGATTGGCCAATTCCAAGGAATGCTCATGAGGTGCGCAGCTTCATGGGGTTAGCAGGCTATTACCGGAGGTTTCTGGAAGGATTTTCTAAAATTGCAAAACCTATTACCACCTTGCAACGCAAGGGAATCCGGTATGAATGGACCGATGAATGCGATGCCACTTTTACAGAGTTAAAAAGATTGTTGACAAGTGCACCGATCTTGCGGGTACCAGACATGGATAAAGATTTCATGGTATGCACCGATGCCTCGAAGCAAGGATTAGGAGCAGTGTTGATGCAGGAAGGTGGGGTAATAGCTTATGCATCTCGAAAGTTGAAACCTCATGAGGAGCAGTATGCCACGCATGATTTAGAATTGGCAGCAGTAATGTTGGCACTAAAATTATGGAGGCACTACCTAGTTGGTAGAAGCTTCACCCTTAAAACAGACCATCAGAGCTTGCAGTACATCTTTACCCAAAGGGATTTGAATGCTAGGCAAAGGAGATGGAGTGAGTTCATGAGTGAGTATGACTTTGGTATCTCTTACATCAAAGGAAAGGAGAATGTGGTGGCAGACACTCTAAGCCGAAGGCCGAGACTTTTCTCCTTAATTCCCTTGAAGGTTGACTTGAGGGAAAGGGTACTAGGACAACTATTGGGCGATAGTTAGTATCTAAAAGTAACCTCAGCTATTCAGAATGGAAAGAAACATGAATTGAAGTATGATGGGTACCATCTTGAGGAAGATGGATTGTTGCGGTATCAGGGAAGGATGTATGTTCCTAAGGAAGGTGATATCAGGGAAACAATCCTTAGAGAGGCCCATAGATCGCATTACTGTGCGCACCCAGGGGTGAAGAAGATGTATACTGACATGAAGCAACTCTTCTTCTGGCCAGGTATGAAGAGGGATGTAGTGGATTTTGTTTCGAAGTGCCTTGAGTGTCAACAAGTTAAGGCAGATCATCGTCACCCGGCCGGTCTCCTACAACCACATGATATTCCTATGACTAAATGGGAAGTCATTTCCATGGACATCGTTGTAGGATTACCACTCACATCTATGAGACATAATGCTATTTTGGTGGTAGTCGACAAACTGACCAAAAGTGCTCACTTCATTCCAGTCAAAGACACCTATGATGTGACAGATGTGGCAAGGGTATTCATAAATGATATTGTACGTCTTCATGGAGTTCCTAAAAAGATAATCTCTGACAGAGACCCTAAGTTCACCTCTAGGTTTTGGACAAGCATGCAGTCAGCATTAGGGACACAGTTGAACTTAAGCTCAGCTTATCACCCCGATACAGATGGACAAACAGAGAGGGTGAATCAAGTGATGGAGGACATGCTTAGGATGTATGTTATGGATCAACAGACACAGTGGGAGAAATATCTCCCTTTAGTGGAGTTTGCATACAATAATAGTCATCACAGCTCCATTGGTATGCCACCATATCAGGCATTGTATGGGAGGCCATGAAGGACACCACTCAGTTGGGATAGGTTAGAGGATCGAGTTTTAATTGGGCCTGAATTGATTCAGGAAATGGAGGAGCAAGTGTTACAGATTAGGCAGCGGCTGAAGGAAGCACAGGATAGGCAAAAGAGTTACGCTGATGCACACAGATCAGATAGAACTTATGAAGTAGGGGATCGTGTATTCATTCGCATCAGACCAAATAAAAGTACCATTCGGTTTGGGAAGGGTACCAAGCTGTCACCTCGCTTTATAGGTCCATTTGAGATTCTTGAGAAAATCGGACCAGTTGCTTATCGTCTTGCGCTGCCACCCCACTTGCATAAAACTCATAATGTATTTCATGTTTCTGTATTATGACATTACATAGCTGATGAGACTCACAAAATTCATTGGAAGGAATTGCAGGTCTCGGACGAGGGAACCTTCAGGGTCGAACCATTACGTATACTTGATCGTAGGGTTCGACAGCTCCGTAGTCACCATGTGGACCAGGTTAAGGTCCAATGGGACAAGTATAGCCCCAGGTCTGCTACCTGGGAGGACGCAAAGACCATGCGTCGAGATTTTCCCTCACTATTTTGACCATAACTTCGGGACGAAGTTTCCCGAAGGGTGGGTGTATGTAATGCCCATATTTTTGATTCGGCATATTTATCAGTTAAACACACCATACTTTATTTCCTTATATATTCTGTTGAACTCAGCTCGACTGAGTAAACTATATTACGATATGATGGACCTCATTATATGATGTTACTTTGTTTTATGATTTCACCATGATTATGATGTTACTATGTTAGGTGGTTATGATGTCATGATTATCATATGATTTCTTTATTTTACGATTACAGTATATGTTTATATGTTTTCATTGATGAAATGTGAAATATATGATTCGGTACGTGGATACCATCCTCTTATATGAATTATTGAAGTGTTATATGTCATACGCATCTATGATGAGCTAAAAAGGTAACATGAAATAAAATGATTTTTGATAACATGGATCAATTGGCGATCAATCGGAGATGCTTTCTATAAATTTGTATTTTGCAAAATACTAACCTACAGGACACAAGGGCTATGGGATAGCCAGTTACTTGATCTGATATATATTAGAAAGGAAAAACATGTTCATACAGCAAACCTTATCATCCAAAATGAGGATACGATAACACAAACTGATAATCCTGATAGCAGTAAAGTATGAGTTGATAAGGGCGTAGGCCCAGTATGTTAAGAGGGATGGATGTGTTTCCCACCCTATGTTTCCATGAGACCTGAGGTCGTGGGAGGGCCGTGCTGAGACACGCTCCCCATGTTGTTGTGATGACGATGGTCGGATGCCGGCTAGGGGAGGATAGGTCCGCTGTTCAGCCGATGCTATCGCTCTCAAGTTCTATGTGGTCAGATCGGTGAGTCCGACATCCACTTTTGTACTAGCAGAGGAAGGATAGGGAGGATGCTGGACGTAGGTTATGATGGGAGGGTGTTAGTTAGTACTGTTGGGGGTTTAGTATTCCTTGATTCCGAGTTAGTGGTAGTAGGCACCCTTCCTTGTACATGAGTGATTAAACTAATGTAAAGATAAAGAGAATGATGTGAAATCGAAAAGAACTAATTGTTAAATAACTGAGAATGTTGAGGTAATTGTACTATATATATTATGTTTGTTCTTCTACATGGGGGTAAATGCTACTATTAGTTAGTAGGTATGCATAGGCGGGATGGGGTTTGTCTATAGTACATTTATGATCTGTGCATACGCTGGCCACGCATGCACACCTTGCACATGTACACTAGTATCGATATACAAACACTTAACATATTAAATAAATGTATAAGTTGTCATAAGCAATTAGGTTAATCATGCATTGACCGAATTCAGATAATGAATATAAAGTTATTTAAGATGTGTAAAACAAGTCAATTAAGCTATGTATTACTCGTTGGTAAACATCGTGATATACAATGGAGACAAGTGTCACCAGTTAACATTGTCGTCTGACAATTGTTGTAAATAAGGTAATGGCACTGTCTAATTAATTAGTAAGATTGTTTAAGCACTTAAGGGTGCTTTGTTTAGAAGAACGACAATACTATATAGATGTTAGGGTACTCATGTGATAAACAAATGATGTAAAAGACATCTTTATTAAAATTCACCATTATTGTTACCTTATGGGGATTTAATTAATATTATTACTTAAAATTTATTTTAAATATTACTACCCATGTCATAACAATTGCAAAATAGATAAAATGTAAATATTGATTAATGAATGATTAGAATGTGATTATTTTACATTTCTAAAATTAGACATAATAGGATAACAATTTTTGGAATGAACGTGATGTGATGGAAAATGGGTTATTAATATTTAATTATTCAATATGAATCGTAGAATTTAAATCTCAAGATAAGTGATCTCGACGGATAAGGTAGACCCTTAAGACACGCCATGTCCAAGTTGAAAGGGGTCAAATATTTATATAATATTTTATTAAATACCTTAATAACAATAAATACAAGGTTTGGTGAAAAGACTTGTAATTAATAAACCTTGTCCCGAATGGATAACCTTTGGGTGATAATTCCCACCGTAATAAATACTTACGACCGTCAATCCAAAACCAAATAAATTTTCCATGAGAGTAATTCATTATACATTTTTATAAAGAACCGTGTATGAATGAACTGGTGATAGGAGTAAATGTGGAGGGGCTCGAGAGGGGGATTTTGGGGTGGTGGAGTAAGCCCAAGATCTTCTCGAGGAAGGGAAAGTATATAGAGGGGGAGAGCTTGGAGTAAAAGGGGAGGTTTTTTTTTGGGGAAGAAAAGAAGTTTGGAGAACATAAAGTTTGGGAGAACAAAAAGGTTTTGAGAACCGAAGAAAACACTGCTCTCGGGATTATCAGATTGTGAGCTCGGGGGCTTGGAAATCCTTTGATTTCCAAGGGCCAGCAAGATAATAGCTGGTCGGTAGGGTGGACACTTCATTTTGGCCGTCTAAGAGGTTATACAACCTGCTACAACCTACGGTTAGCATCAGCATCAGGTAATTTCCTTGTTATTTACGTTATTTGATTATTATGCTAAAACTTACTGTAAACATGCATAACTTGCTATTTACTGATTTACTAAGTTGTGAAACATATTGTTGAAAAGAAAATAATGATATGTTTGTTTATTTTAAATTACGAATGTAAGGTTGATGAAAACACGACAGTACACTAAATATCATTTAGACACATAGTAATTGTTAGAAATTTACTCCCATACACTTGATAAAGTTTAATACGTAGAAAATGAACTCTGAAATTTTACTTAGTGCTCTGCTGTAAAAACCAGAGCACTACAAAATGCCTCTACATCCCCAAATATCTTTGGAACCGGTTGAAAAGTGGGATTTGACTTTGTTGGTCCATTCAATCCCCCATCAAATCAGAAAAACTACATTTTAGTATGCACTGACTACCTTACAAAGTGGGAAGAAGTGGCAGTACTTACATCAACAAATGAAACAAATGTATCCAATTATTCAATGAACAAATATTCCAGAGGTTTGGATTTCCTAGAGAGTTAGTTTCTGACCAAGGAAAGCAGTTTACATCCAACCTCATCGAGGACCTACTTCAAAGAAACAAAGTTAAACATCGAAGGTCCTCCTCCTACCACCCACAATCTAATGGTCAAGTTGAAGTTACAAGCAAAGAGCTTGAAAGAATTCTAACAAAAACAATGCAGTTACATAAAAGAGATTTGGCAGACAGTTTAAGTGAAGCAGTTTGGGCTTATAATACAACATGGAAAACAACAACAAGCTTTACACCCTATGAGATGGTATATGGGAAAAAGGTAATGGTCCCTATTGAATTTGAAATCAAAACATTGAGAATTGCAACCAATTTAAACATGCAACTTTCAGAAATTCAAGAATAGTGTATGCTCCAACTAAATCAGTTGGATGAAAAATGCCAACAATCCCTCTCCCACACTGAAATTATCCAGCAACAAATAAAGAAATTGCATGAAAAAAAAATCAGACAGAAGAAATTCAAAGAAGGTGAATGGACACTCCTATATGATTCCATGTTTCAAAATTTTCAAGGCAAACTCACCACCAGATGGCTAGGCCATACTTATTGATACAATTTATGACAATGGCACAGTCAAAATTAGGACCATAGACAAGACATAGTTCCCCATGTTGGTGAATGGACATAGACTTAAATTATACAAGAAACCACAGTCAAGGGAGGAATTCAGAAAAACACTTTATCAAAAAAATCAAATGCTGATAGAGAACATACATAATCACTGATTATTTTTGGAAAAAAGAGAGGAAAAAATATACAAAAAATATATATATATATAAAAGAAGAATAAAAAAATAGAAAAAGGAGAAAAAAAAAAGACAAAAAAAATAAAAATCATCGAATGATCTAGCAAAATTTCAAGAGAGAAAGCAGGACACAAGCAAATTCATCTAAGCAAAAGAAAGAATCAAGTGGGACACAAGCAAATTTGGCCAAGAAAAAACAATTTTCAAGCAAGCCAACAACAAATTCAGCAAAGCAAAAGAAAGAATCAAGCGAGCCAGAACAACAAATTTAACCAAACAAACGAAAAAATCGAGCAAGCCAGAACAACAAATTCAACCGAACAAAATAAAGAATCAAGCGAGCCAGTACAACATCAAAGAGAAATATTAAGCAAAACAAAAACCAAATCAAGTGAGCAAGAACAAAAAAATCAACCAAGCAAAAGAAATATCAAATGATCCAGCAACATAACATCATAAAAAGTGCAACTTTAGATATACCAAAAATAACTACAGACAAAGAGTTAACCTACTACGGAACCCTGGGTCCATACGAAGGCGCCCACATCATCAGCTAAGTTATGCAAAGCATAAGAGGTAATCACTAAATTCTTTGTTTGTATTTTCAGTCAAATCATTCTCCCTACAAAAATGATCATTTCTCAGTTGAGGACAACTTTCAAGTAAGTTTGGTGGAACTTTTCAAGGGTATCCCTACTGGACGATGATGACTGAACGATTCAGAGCATCCCTACTAAATAATGATGACTGACAAAAAGTAACCTTACTGGGTCATGATGACTTACCACATCCGAGTCATGGAAATTACGACCTCCATATCTCGCTGCCATATCCTTTGATAATCAAGCACCAACAATAGTTTGTGCAATGATGAGAGTGAATGCATAAATTAAGCAAATAAGACAGAGAAGGATAAGTAAGAATATCCAACGGGCGATACAAGTCCTCTTAGAAAGGAAGGATACAAGAAGATGGACATGACACTCAGTCACCAGACCAACGATCGATCCCGAGTAGGAAAGTAAGTCATTCGCCCCTCAAGCTTTGTGGTTTGATGTTATTCAACAATTACAGAAAATGACAAAAGGGTTTAAGAAAAGTGAGCCAGACGACCATATGTCCATATATGAAAATCCTCAGGTGTTGACAATCCTCTGCACAGCAGGATGGATGTTGTTTATTACTAGCCTAAGAGGGTAAAACACGACAATAGCCTTAGATTTCACTTGAAACCTGAAGCATATAAAGGAGGAGAAATACATTACTCAGGTAAGGGGGTTGCGCATCAAAGTATATGAGGAGTTAGTTGCAAAACATACATGCTTTCCAATGGGGATGCATTGGAGAAGGGATGACAGAGAAGCCAAACTGAGGGAAAAAGTGACTTTCTTTGGTCTGGGTGAGAACTATGAAGAGGATAAGAAGGGTTTTAAAAGAGATATTATGCCTAAACCATGGGATTAGGTGGCTGCTGTCATCCTGAAATACATCACATGCAAGGGAAGGATTAGCTACATTCCAACTTTCCACTTCAGAATTATGGACCTCCTAAGGAAAAGGCGACATATTAGGTCGAATAACAATATCAGTATCCCCTTCTACCTTTCGCAATCCCTTTGGGAGATGAGCAGGAAGGTAGTACAATGAAAGGAGGATGTGTTGGCTCACCACAGACTAATCATGCTGATCATTTGTGAAGAGTTGAAGGTTCAAATCCCAGAACTCTCATGGGAGGAATTTATCCTAGTCTTGGCTAAAGATGTCCAAATGACGAAAGGCACGCCAAATATAGGCACAACCCTTGCCTCAAGATCAAAGGAGGAAAATTCCTCCACTGCATTAGGAGCCAAACAAAAAATCGACCTAGACAGTGATAATGATATGATGGTTGAAACTCTTCTCAAAATAAAGCACTCCCAGGATACCTCCTGCCAAAAAACCTCAGGGACACATGCTGGAAAGCAAAGGTCAAAGTGGCAAAGTGGGAGGTTGGCACAATAGGCCAGAGCCAAGTATATGAAAAAGATTAAAAAGAAACAACTCCCATAGTATAGGACTTGTCGGACTCTGAAGATAATGGGGAAGAACAAGAAGATCCTTCTACACCTATAGAGGAAGACACCTACCAGCAGGACTTTGTGGATGAAAAGATGAACAATGAAAAGGATCATCAACTGACTAAAGCATTGTCTCAGCTGGAAAAATTCAGAGAGGAGTTGGCCACCTTAAAAATAAAAGCACAACTCCATAGAAGCTAGGTTGTTTCATTGGCTTCGCCACCATTCATGCACAAAGAGACCCAAATCCTAAAAATGTAGCATGCAGGTCAATTAAAGCAGATGGAGCAGCAGAATTTGGCACTGAAAGATGAATTAGGCCAATCCTAGGAGGAATTGACCAAGAAAGACCAACAAATTTTACATTTGGAAGACACTCTAGCGATGACTTCCAAGATTTATGAAGAAATATTGGGGCATAGGTCACCATCCTGGGTCTAGATAGTCTATCTAAAGGAAAAATGGGGCTCATTCCAATTGCAGAGGATGAAGCAGGGTTTACCCTTGGAGTTAACCACTTCTAACCAGTTTGTAGACACCTCCCTAACTTGCACTGAGTTAGAACAAGACCAGTTATGTGAATTCTTCTTGCATAATCTAGTGGTGCCAAGCTTGCCTAATTGGTCATCGAACCCCTACATGGGTGATTTTCAACTCACAACAGTGTGCTCTTGGCTGAATCATGAAGTATAAAGAGCCTAGGATGTTCATCTCTATCAAGTAGAAGAATGGTCGAATCCACTATGGATAAGGGCTGAAGTTACACATCATGAAAAAGTGATTCAAGATCACTTTTCTATAACCTTCGATGAGAATCTGATTCCCATCCTCTTAGAGAAGCAGCAGGAGGCAATCTCACACTTCGACAGTGCCACCCATAGCACCTTCAACGAAGTTCAGGAAGCTATCAATGATAGGTGGAAAATAATTTCAAAAGACTTGAAGAAGTGGGAGCCTCACTCCCCCAATAGGCTGGAAATTGCACTCACCAGAGCAAGGCTGTACAGGGAATCATTGATAAAGAACCAAATCAGATGGATAGGGATGAAATTAATCCCACCTTTCTTTGTTCCTTTGGCTATTAAGGAACAGATCTATGAGGATGAGGAAAGGAGGACTTGGGCCAAAGAAGAGTAGAGCCAAGGTTATTACAGATAGGAAGGGGCTCCTCGAGTTGTTGCGTGGGATATTAGGGAGGGCATCGTGGAGCAGGATGAGTCACACAAGGATGGGTAACATATTCATGTTCGGGGCAGATGATGAGCCCATAATATAGGTACTCCATAGAATCCTTTTATTCCACACATAACCGAAGAAAAAATAAGAAAGCATATCTTTTTGTAGGGTAGAATTCATTTTTGTTGATGATTAAATGAAGTAATTTAGCGATTATCTTTTCTTATGTTTTAGCGTTTTTATTTATTAATCAAATAAAGGCATGTGTGGACAGGGTAAAAATGACATGGAAGAATAACAAATGAACAAGCTCCAAACTGAAGATTGCAAAAGACACAATGATCCCTTTTTCTCCTAATTTGTAGGGAAGAATCCTGTTATTCGGGATCGTGATTTTCAATGTAAAGCTAGCTTAGAAGTAAGGATAAATAGGGCCTCTTGAGTAGTAGAGGGTCTAGAGACATTTTTTCTGAAAAAAAAAAAATCTTCAGCATTTTTGTATTGGAGATAGCTTTGCTTTACATTTCCTGTAGCATGGAGTTATGAACTAATAATGAAAGACCAACGTTCTATTAATATCACGAGTTCATAAGTTTCTTTAACTCCTAAAATACGTGTTAGGGAGGGCCCCCCTCAATACGTAGATCAGGAGTTTCTTGTTTTATTTAAGGTATTTCTCATGCATTTTATTAATTATTTCCATCATCATTGTGCGTGAATTAACTTCAGCATTTGTTTAAACATCAAATTTCGATTTCTGCACAAACACTTTTCTTCCATAGTTAAATAGCATTTCGTCTGTAGTTCGGTAACACACTATTTGTAGTCTGTACATGCCATCCACACAGGCGAATTTTATATCTAAATTTCCACATTTTTACAGCATTTCTACAAAGAGATTAGATCTATGTTTTCATGCTTCCAAGATAATGATTTGTGATTACTAATAGAATGGATCTCTGCCTCTTTAGATTAGATTCAAAGCTTTCTAAATCAAAATTATGCATGCTTTCTTTTCTTAGTTTGATAAAATAGGATCTATCAGTTTTCAGCATTTGATTTGGTAAAATAGATTTATCATCAACATTTGATTTGGTAAAATAGATTTATCAGCTTTCAACATTTGATTTAAATAGAATAGATTTACCCGCTTTCATTTCCTATTTTGATAAAATGGTTTTGCTTCTATTTCCTGCTTTAATAAGATAGGATTTACATGCTTCCATTTTATGCTTTCCAGTCTTTCTAGAACTATATTTCCTGCTTCCTTAGAATATCCTTTAGAACACATATGACACTTAGAACGACGAAGATTATCTCATAGTGCATATACAGTGTCGAGTACATCTCATGTTTGTATGCTCCCTGGTCGATATTTAAATTATGCTTCGGGCATAAATACCTCAAAAAGGTTCACATTCCTGGAGTCCACTATGTAGCATGGTTGAGTATGATTGAACATGGTTGACTATGGTTGATTTTAATACCTATGGTTGACTAATTATGGGTGACAGAAGGGTTGACTTCAAAATAGATGATAAGGTTGATTATAATTCCATGATTGGTTGACTATGGTTGACTTTGGTTGACCATGGTTGAATTCCTTTGACTATTGATGAATTTGGTTAACTTTGGTTGACATTAGTTTGTTGATCATGGTGGACTTTGGTTGACTATGGCTGACTATGACTCACTATGGTTGATTTTGGTCGACCTTTGCTAGATGACTATGGATAACTATGGTTAATGATGGATGTTAATGGTGGACTATGGTTCACCATTTTTGTTGATGATTGAATATGGTTGGCTATGGTTGTTCATTGTAAAGCATGTTTTTTCATGGTTGACCATCATTGGTCATGAATGATTATGGTTGACCACTATTGTTCAACCATGGTTGATTATGTTTGAGCATGGTTGTTCATGTTTGGTAATGGATGACCATGGTTGACTATGGTTGACTACTGAAAATTGACTATTTGTTGAATATTGATTATTGGTTGACTAGTGGTGGACTACAAATCATTTGTTTACTATTAAATCCTAGGTGATTAGTTGTTGACTAATGTCCATTGAATATTGGTTGACTATTGACTATGGTTGACTATGGTTGACCATTGTTGTTGATGGTTGATTGTACACTATCGACTATTTGTTGATTATTGACTCCTGCTTTATTATTATTATTATTATTATTATTATTATTATTTTCAATTTCAATTTTATTATTATTAATAGAGACAAAAAAATTAAGAATTACTTATTAATGAAAACATAGAAAATAAATAATATAAGTAAATAAATAATAAATAAATAAATAAAAATTAAATAATTACTAATAATATAAGTTCAATTATTTATACCATGTTTCAAAATGGTTGACCTTAATTCATAGCTGACATTCAACAAAGGTAGACTTTGAACCATGGTTGGCCATTGTTTAGGCATTGTTGAATTTAGTGTTTCATGGTTGACATAACCAAGATAACTTTGGTGTTGACCACGACTTACATAACCAGGACAACATCATCAACCATTGTTTGACCATATTATTAAACTATATTAAGAAGTCAATCGATAGTTGACTTGAAGTAAGGCTGATTTCAATCCAAGGTTGCATCAAACCATGGATGAATTAAATCAAAGGTTGACTTCAAACCATGGTTGAATTCATTCCATAATTGACTTGAATCCAAGTTTGACTTCCATGGTTCACTTCAATCCATATTGAATTCAATCGATGTTTCACTCTAATCAAAGGTTCATTTCGAAACATGGTTGAATTCAATCCCCAACCACATTTTTAAAAGTGGATGATAGACTTTGAACCATGGTTAACTTCAATTGATAGTTGAATTGAATCAATAATTGACTTTTAAGAAATTTTCACCTCAAGCTAATGGTGACTTCATTTCAAGGTTGACTTCAATCCATGGTTAAATTTAATCTAAGGTTGGCTTGAATCCAAAGTTGACTTCAATCCATGGTTTAATTCAAATTGAATCCATGGTTGACTTCAAACCAAGGTTGACTTCAGTACATGGTTGACTTCAATCCATAGTTGAATTTAATCCATAGTTTTTGTTTAAACATAATTGACTTCAATCGATAGTTAAATTCAATCCAAGGTTGAATTTTAAGTAAGGTTGAATTCAATCCAAGTTTCACTTCAATCCATATTTGACTTCATTCAATGTTTGACTTCAATTCAAAGTTGACTTCAATCTGTGGGTGATTTCAATCGAAGGTTGTCTTAAAGGTTGACTTCAATCAAAGGTTGTCTTAAAGGTGGACCATGCTCCAATGGTTGACATTAGTCCATTAATAATACCAACATTAATGATTTTAATACATGATTAACTTTAATCCATGTTTGACTTCAATTCATATTAGACTTTTAAGAAATTTTGACTCCTATCCATGGTTGAATTTTAAACAAGGTTAACTTCAATCCAAGATTGAACTCAATCTATAGTTGAACTCAAGATAATGGTTGAATTCAACCAAGGTTGATTGCAATCCTTTGTTGAATTGAACCAACACTTGACTTCAATCCATAGTTTTCTTTTAAGTCATGTTGACTTCAATCGAAGGATCACTTCAATCTAAGGTTGACTTCAAACCATGGTTGAATTCATTACATAGTTGATTTCCATCCAAGGTTTTCTTCATTCCAAGGTTGACATCAAACCATGGATGAATTTAATCAAAGGTTGACTTCAAACCATGGTTGAACTCATTCCATAGTTGAATTCAATCCATGTGTAACTTCCATGGTTGACTTCAATCCAAGTTTGTGTTGAAATATTAAAACTTCTAAGAATATTCTATTGTATTTTATTATTGTAATTTATTCAGAGATGTTTTATTCCTCTGTCAGGGTGTCATTATTGTATTAGGTCATCATAGAGTCATGAGGTAAATCCTCCCATGTAAGTTGGGGAAATAGATCCCTTAGAGTCAAATGTAATGGGGCTTTTAAGTCTGCTAGAGGAGTCGGCCCAGTCAGCATTAGTTGAGTGGTAAATTTAGTTGAGGCTGACATCTCAAGTTGTAAAATTAAAGTAGAAGTGAATGTATAAATATAGAGCTAGGCTCTCTCATTTATTCATTCATTCACACTCACTCACTTATAAAATTGCATAGGAGAGAGAGAGATCTGCAAAGGAGGAAAAGGAGCTCTTGTTTGGGGATTTCATCTATGTACTTTTGATAATCTATATTGAGGAAGTTTTGCTGGGTTTTCTACCCCATGAGGGTTTCCCAGGATAAATTGTGTCTCCTGTGTTTATGCTGTGCTTGTTATTCTTTCAATGATCCTATATATGCTATTGTTGTGAAATTGAATTGAGCACTGATGTTATCTATATTATCACATTGAATCTTAACATGGAATCAGAGCTAGCCTGAAGGAATTCAATGTATGTAATTTACGACACTTGATTCACTTGTGAAAATTTGAAAGCTAGGGCTTTGTATAACAAAACCTAGTCATCATGGAACTTTCGCTATAAATCCATTTTGGAGAGGGTTCAGGATCTGAAACTTGGACAGGCCTAAGATCGAATTTTCCTCTACCTTGTGTTTGAGTTTCAGGCTCATATTCGTTGTACTTTCTAAGATATGATCTGTACAAGTTAGGGTTATGGCCTCTTCCACAATGAATCCCTAAACAGGTGACCTGGGTAAAAGGGTCATATCTAGGGCTAGGAAGATCCAAATGGAATTCCGTAAAATGCGATAGTTAGGGAAAGGACTATAGTTTCACAGGTCCAAGTTTCAGATTTTGAAGTTGAAACAGTGACACGTGGAATTCCATACAAGTTATCTATGTTGTTTCATCTCATAAACAGGTCATGTTGGGAAACTTAGAATATCTCTCTCATGGAGAATCCAATGAAGCTCAAACCTATGGGATTGGATAGATGACAGGTCAGGATATGAAAGGCCAAATTTTCAGACCCTGAGGACCCAAAATTTCATAAATACACCAGAAACAATACGACACATCTGAAATGGCTCAACGGAGGAAATCAAAGAAGAGGAGGAAGAAGCTCTCACATAGGGTTTTCAGTTTTTAGGTATGGAAGGACCTGATACAATGTTGGAGACACCTGGTGCAAGATTGGAAACTTTGAAGATGAATTTTGAATCCATTCATCATAGATATTAATATTCCATCAAAATGTTGTGGCAGGAAGGAGATTGAAAATTAGGGTTTCCAAGTAAGAAGAAACCCTAGCAAAGTTGGGAGACTCATAGGGAAGCAATAAAGGAGGTTTACATGGAACTTATATTCTATCATCATAGCACCATGAACCTATATAAGATGTTTACAAGTGATCTACCTTGTATGGTTAGGGTTTTACCCTTATAGAGAAGACTACAAGCAATCTCGACAGGTATGACTTGAGGAGATACATGTATGTTTTGAAATGTGTTTCATGATTAAGTCCATGATATGTTTGTCTTCATATTATTGAGGTTAGTACAATCATGCTTAATTTTAGACTTGTCTGATCACGTTAGTAGAAGTATGAATGCATGTGAATGATAAAAGACATTCATTGATTAGGGTTATGACACTTATGATTGTACTAATGCACTTGTGGTGTTGTATGAGGATGATGTTGTCTGCTAACATGAAAGGTACATCAAGAAAGACAAATCAAGTTCTAGATCAATAATATATGACCATGATGACATGAAGACAAAGACTCATCCATAGTCATTGATCGCATAGAAGCTCTGTTGATGTATATGTAACTTCGGAATGTATTTCACATATATGTATATTGTACTCCTATAGAGATGGTATTATTCCTCTATACAGAACTGTCGTCATTTATATTGTAAGTGCCATAACTTATACTTGATGGGTTATTAGACCACCTTGTTGGGGTTGGCCCTATATAAGTCATTTGGGTCGAAGGGTTGTTAAACCACCCTATTAGGGGTCGGACATGTGGGTCAAAGGGTTATTAGACAACCCTATTGGGTGTCATCCCATTCAGCATTATGTTAAGTGGTTAAGTTGAGGCCGACCTAGTTGAGTAAAGGTCAAGTCAAGTTAGTGTATAAATAGAGAGTGTGTCTCTCTCATTTTACACATTCTATTCTCTCACTCGCACTTGGGAGAGTGGCGCACTTGTGGAGGAGGAGGCTCTACAGCTAGGAGAAGACTATCTCTTGTATTCTGGTTGTATCATTGATCTATCTATCTTTGAGGAAGTTATTGGGGTTTTTCACCTTATGGTTTTCCCCAAGTAAACTCTGTGTCTCTTGTGTGCTTGCATTATTGTGTCCATGACCGATATGCTGTAGATTTGTTGTACATGTTGTTCTCTCAGTTAAGATCCTAGATCAGATTGAAGTAAATTCTAAAAATGGAACATGGTATCGGAGCTAGCCTGAAAGAAGACATGATATGGCATGTATGACACTTGTTGCACTTACGATGTTAGGGCTTGATATAGCAAAAACCAGTCATCCCAGTACTTTTGCTATAAATCCATTTTGACGAAGTTTTTAGATCTGAAACTTTTATAGGTCGAAGATCAGATCCCCATTTACCTTGTATCCAATGGAAAACCTCTAATTTGTTGTACGTTGCGATTTATGATCTGTACAATATAGGGTTTCTGCCTCTTCCAGATCTAAGTCAAAAGCAGCTGACCTTGGGAGAAAGGTCATAACGTGGGCTTGGAAGCTCCAAATGAAATTTTGTAAAATACGATAGGTAGTACACAGACTATAATATCTCAGGAAACGTTTTCAGAGGCTGAAGTTGAACCAGTGACACGTGGTACGCCGTACAAGTTTGCTCTCCTGTATTATCTCATAAACAGGTCACGTTGCGACACTTGGCTTAACTCTCTCTCAGAGAATCCAATTGAGGTCATCCCTATCGAGATGGAAATATAACAGGTAAAGCTATCTTAGGAAAAGTTTTCAGAGGCATAAGTTGAACTAGTGACACGTGGCACGTCGTACAAGTTCGTTTTCTTGTATTATCCCATAAATAGGTCATGTTGCGACACTTGGCATAACTCTCTCTCAGAGAATCCAATTGAGGTCAGAACTGTCAGGATGGAAAGCTAACAGGTCAGGCTATCTCAGGAAATGCTTTTAGACCCTGTGGATTGAAAAGTTTGAAGTTACACCAGAAATAATCAAGTATATATTTCTATCAAAATAGAATTATTTTTTAGCACCTTCATTCATGGCTTCCAGAATTTAGGTCTTTGGAGAAAGTTGGAATTTCTCTAATCGGAGACCACAGATGGATAATACTCATCAAAATAGAAATTTAGAGACCAAGATCAGATTTTTTGGTTGGGCAGAAGGTCGAGCTTGATCAAACCCCAGTTCAGGACTTTGATTGGAAAGATGGAAAATTAGGGCTTCTGGAAAACATGGAATTTTGGAAATCTGTGACAACAGTTGGAAGCTCCTCAAAAAAATCGAAGCTTTGAGATTTGAATCAAATATTTTGGTTGGGTAAAGCTCCAGGAAACTCAAAAACTAATTCAGGGTCCTCCCTAGTGAATCCAGAAATCTAAAAGGCAATTTCGAGGGGTGAAACTTTGCAGTTTTCAAATTCTGAATATACCAACTTGATCAGCTCATCAAGGCTCATAGTCCTATCCTTTCGGAAGTTTGAAATTCAAAGTTTGAATTTTTGGGGTTTCCTTGACAAACCCTAATCCAGCTCTAGGTCCAGTTCTTGCAAATAAAGTGGATTGGGTTAATCCTAGAAGAAGATGCATTGGTCACCTACATAAGTGAAGAAATTCCTATCTCAGAGGGAGATGAGGCTAAGGCCTTCCATAAGAAGATTACAAGCCTTCTTGGCAGGTAAGGCTTACAGGTATGTTTCATGGGTAATTTTATCATATGTTTGTCTTCATATCATTACAGTACAATCTTGATTAATTGCTAGACTTGTCGTATCACCTTAATAGAAGATATTCATTGATTAAGGTTTTGACACTTATGAATGTACTAACGCATTGTGATGTTGTATGAGGTTTATTTTGTTCACTAACATAAAAGGTACACCAAGAAAGACAAATCATGTTCTACTTCAAGAACATATGATCATGGTGACATGAAGACAAAGATTCATCCATTGTCATGGATCACATAGAAGATCTACTTTCGAGGTATGTATAACTTGGTCCTACAATGGTTAACCTATGAGACATGCAGGTTACTAGCACAAGTAACTGAAGAGAACCAGAAGACATTATGCGAGTATGTTATACATAACTAGCTAGCATGCTAATCCAAGTATGTTTTTCCTATATCAAGCCAGAATCCTACCTTGTGTTAGGATCTTATACTGTTGTGTTGTTGATAATGATTATTCATGAAGTCATAGGTTTGAATAGTCATGGCTGTATGCATATTATGTTTCTTACCATAATTGATGATAGGTCTAACAAGAAGAATCATGAAGGTATAGGTTTGAGTAATCATGGGTTTATGCATTGATGATTTAACTAATCAGAAGAGTCCTATGATCAAATAAGAATATGCGTGAATAAAAGAAGACTTCCCTGAAACCTTGAATACTAATGTTTATTATCTGTGAATGATCATGACTATACATGTTTAAGATTATTGTGTTTTGATAGTGTTAAATTTTTAGAATTTACTTCAATCTGATCTAGGATCTTAACTGAGAGTGTTGATGTATATGTAACTTCGGAATGTATTTCATCTGTGTATTTTATATATATTTCTTGTACCCTTATAAGAGATGTGTTATTCCTCTATAAGGAAGTGTCGTCATGTGGATTGACAAGTGTCGCAAGTGTGTGTACTTGTTGATGGGTTATTAGACCACCATATGGGGTTGGCCCGGAATTGTATATAATATAATGTGGATGTATCTATGTAGACAAGTCGGCCCCATAAGGTCACTAGGAAAAAAGGTGAGTATAAATAGAGATAGGAGATCTCTATTTTACTCACTCGGAAAAGTAACTCACTATCTATCTGAAAGTGGCGCACTAGTGAGGAGGAGGAGGATCATCTGCTAGGAGACTATCTCAGTGTTATTTGGTTGTATTTTGGTTGAGCCATTGCTCTCTCTATCTCTGAGGAAGTTGTGGGGTTTTTCACCTTAGGGTTTTCCCCACGGAAACTCTGTGTCTCTTGTCTCTATGCTTTTGATTCTTGTGATGCTTGTGATGCTTGTCATATTATGATTGTCATGCATTGATATACTGTAGATGTTATTCTCTCAGCAAAGATCCTATAGTATTGTGAATTAATACTCAAAATTTAACATGGTATCAGAGCTAACCCGAGAGGAAGACATTTTGCAGTGACGGAAGCTTGTGTTCCTTGTTTATTGGGTTTCTCTCCACATATTTTTGAAAATCAGTATAGTAGATTGACTCTACTCATCAAGGCACATCTATCTGTCCAATCAGAATTCAGTTTCGAGCATTTTCAGATTTGGCCCTAAAAATTAGGGTTTCCACAAAAATAGGAATTTCTGGAATCTGAAGACACAGGTGGAAGCTCCTTGCAAAAATCGAAGTTTAGATCTTTGGATTAAGATTTGTGGCTGGGTATATCTCCGGGAAACTCAAACCCTAATTCAAGGCTCTCCCTAGTGAACCCCGGAGGACAAAAAGGCAATTTTGAAGGGCAAGACTTTGCTGATCTCAAATTATGAATGTACCAGGCTGATCAGCTCACCAAGGCGCATCTTTCTATCCTTTCAGAAATTTGAAATTCACATTTTGAATTTTTAGGCTTTCTCTGACAAACCCTAATCCGGGACGAGATCCAGTTTTCAGCACTTCAAGTGGTAAGTTCTAAATCTTTTTCTATTTCCATTTGAAGTACTCTTAAAGATGTCTCTCCACACCAAGCTTGAGGATAAGTTTGAAGGAGCTGATAACTTCCGAGCCTGGAAGTATAGGATTGGGTTAATCCTGGAAGAGAATGAGTTGGGCTCATATGTGGAAGAAGACATCCCTATCCCAGAGGATGAAGAGGCCAAGGCATTGCACAAGAAGAACTTGGTCAAGGAAAAGAGAATCATTGCTGATTCTATCAAAGACCATCTCATACCCCATGTGTCTTCTCTTAAGACAGCCAAGGAGATGTTTGACTCTTTGACCAAGCTGTTTGAAGGAAAGAACATAAATCGGAAGATGACCCTGCGGAACCAATTGAAAGGAGTAAAGTTTCAGAATGGAGAAACCATTCAATCCTATTTTTAAAGGGTCTCCTAGATCAAGGAACAACTAGAAGCAGTGGATGAAATGGTGGAAAATGGTGAAGTGGTGATGACCACTCTAAATAGCGTACCCAGGTCATGGGATTCCTTTATCCAAGGAATTTGTGCAAGGAAGAAGTTGATCTCTTTCAGTAGACTTCGGGAAGAATGCTCACAAGAAGAAGCAAGGCTTGTGGTATGAGAAGAAAAGATGGGGAATGAAGATCAAGCTCTCACAGCTCACACCAGGAAAGGAAAGTCTAAGAGAGAGCCATCTCACTCCAAGAGATCTTCACATCACTTCAAAGAAAGAAGAATATGCTTCACCTGTAATGATAAAGGACATATTTCCATAAATTGTCCCAAGAACAAGAAGGACAATAACATCCCCAACAAGAAGAAGAAGGGTAGCAAAAGAAGGTTTCATGCTCATGCTGCCGAAGATGATGAACCCCCAAAGAAGTAGGCTAGGGCAGAAAGTGATAGCAATGATGACTCATCAAGTGAAGAAGAGTATGTTCTGATCTCTGCTCTCACAAGTACCATCTCCCATGGCTGTAATGATTGGTTGATTGATAGTGGGGCTTCCAAACACATGACTGGGTTTAAGGAATCTTTTGTGAATCTATCTGAACATGAATCACCCCATAAGGTGAAACTTGGGTATGATTATCAATACCCAATCAAAGGAAGTGGTGAAGCCTCCTACAACCTAGATTCTGAAAAATCATTAAAGATGAAAGCAGTACTTTATGTACCTAGGCTCAAGAAGAACTTACTCTCCATTTCTGCATTAGATGCAAAAGGTATGAGGGTTTCATTTGTGGATGGCAAAGTCCTAATGTGGCCAAAGGGAAAGACCATAGATGATGCAGTAGTAATTGGAGAGCAAGAGGGAGGCTTGTATAAATTGAAGGGACAACCTGAACATGCCATGGTGCATGAATCCATGGAGCCAAGTGAACTTTGGCATAGAAGACTTGCTCACATGCACTACAGAGCACTTCCAATTGCAAGCAAGGCAGTAGAGGGTCTTCCTGAAATCAAGACCAAAAATGAAGGTGTTTGTAAAGGATGTGCAAAAGGTAAGAACATTAAGAAGGCTTTCCCAAGCAGTGAAAGCAAGGCAAAATACATCCTGGAAATCATCCACTCAGATGTATGTGGCCCTATGTCATCCAGTTCTCTGAGTGGGTATGTTTACTATGTCTCATTTATTGATGACTTCTCCAGGAAGACTTGGGTATACTTCTTGAAAGGCAAAGATGAGGTGCTTGATAAATTCAAGGAATTCAAAACCCTAATGGAGAATCAAACTGACAAGAAGATCAAAACATTCAGATCCGACGATGGTGGAGAATTCACCTCAAGTGACTTCAAGAAGCTTTGTAGTGATTCAGGGATTAAGAGGGAGTTGACTGCTCCTTATAATCCTCAACAGAATGGTGTTGCAGAAAGGAAGAACGGAACTATCATGGAAGTAGCAAGGGCAATGTTGCATGACCAGGATCTTCCTATGCATCTATGGGCAGAAGCAGCTAGAACATTTGTATATGTGCAGAACAGAACACCCCACAAGATATTGGACAACAAGACACCAGAAGAGGTATTTTCTAGTAAGAAACCTGAAGTCAGTCATCTCAGAATATTTGGTTGTCCAGTATATACTCATGTTCCAAAGGAAAAGAGGACTAAACTAGATCCTTCAGGAAAGAAGGGTATCTTTGTGGGTTACAGTGAAAGCTCGAAGGCTTACAGAATATACTTTCCAGGGTTCAAGAAGGTTGATGTCAGCAGAGATGTAACATTTGATGAAAACTCAGCATTCATCAAATCAAGGAAGGCACCTATCAAAGTTTATGAAGAACCTACGAAAACAATATTTTAGGACACTACCATGACTGAAGCAGTTCCAGAAGCTGTTCGTGAGTTTGAAGATCCACAAGAACCTGTAGATCCACCCCGTGAGGATAACTCTCACAAGAGGAAACCTGTATGGGCTAGAGAGCTCATTCAAGATGTAGAAAGATTTGGTATTCCAGAAGAAGAACACGGAGCAAAGAAGAGAACCAGATCATAGACCAGCTATGTTGCTTTACTCTGTGACATTATGAACAAAGAACCTTCCAGTTATGAAGAGGCAGCGGAAAAGAAAGAATGGAAGGATGCCATGGTTGAGGAATACCAATCAATAGTGAAGAATGATGTTTGGGATGTTGTCCCAAGACCTAAAGAGAAGTCTGTTGTGACTTCTAAATGGATCTTCAAAATCAAACATGCTGCAGATGGCAGTATGGAGAAATACAAAGCAAGATTCGTAGCTCGTGGATTCTCTCAGAAAGAGGGAATAGATTATGAAGAAAATTTTGCACCTGTAGCCAGGTATACTTCCATCAGAACAGTACTTGCCCTGGCTGGAGCTATCAAATGGAAAATACACCAGATGGATGTCAAGACTGCTTTCTTGAATGGTGTAGTTGAAGAGGAAGTATATGTGGAACAGCCACTTGGTTTTGAAATACATGACAAGGAGTCATATGTGTGCAGATTGAAGAAAGCCTTGTATGGCTTGAAGCAAGCTCCCAGAACTTTGTATGGTAGGATGCACAATTTCCTATCTAGCTTGGGCTTTACTAAGAGTAAAGCGGATTCCAACCTTTACTACAAGGTTGTGGAAGGGAATCCCATAATTCTACTCCTGTATGTGGATGACTTATTTGTAACAGGAGATGACAGACTGATTGCAGATATTAAGAGGAAGCTTGCTGCTGAATTCGATATGAAAGATTTGGGAATGATGCACTATTTGCTAGGCATGGAGGTGTGGCAGAGTGCAGGTGGGATCTTACTTGGTCAAGGGAAGTACACAGTAGATATCCTGAAGATATTTGAGATGATGGACTGCAAGGCCATGGCCACACCTATGGCATCGAATCTGAAGCTTCTATGTGATGCTTCATCTGAGCCGGTTGATGTCTCCATGTATCGTCAGATGATTGGGTCCTTGATGTACCTGACGAACACGAGACCAGATATTTGCTTTGCTGTGAACACATTGAGACAGTTCCTGACGGATCCGAGGAGTGTTCACCTGGTTGCTGTAAAGCATGTTCTGAGGTACCTAAAGGGTACAGTGGATTATGGGCTCAAGTATGAAGCGAATCAAAAGTTTAACCTGCAGGGTTATGTTGATTCAGATTGGGCTGGCAGTGCTACAGATAGGAAGAGCACATCTGGGTGCTACTTCAGTATGGGATCAAGTGTGATCTCATGGTTTAGCAGGAAGCAGTCCTACGTAGCACTAAGTACAGGTGAGGCAGAGTATGTTGCAGCATGTTCAGCTAGTTGTGAGGCAGTATGGCTATAGAAGCTACTGTCTGAGTTTTTTGATCTCCCGTTGGATGTTACTGGTATCTTCTGTGATAACCAGAGTTGTGTGAAGTTGTCCAAGAACCCAGTGTTTCATCATAGGTCGAAACACATAGAGATCAAATATCACTATATTAGGGATATGGTGCAGAGAGGAGCCGTGAAGCTCCTGTATGTTGCGATGGATGAGCAGATTGCAAATGTGTTGACGAAGCCACTAGCCAGAGTGAAGTTCGAGTACTTCAGAGAGAGGCTTGGCATGCTTCAGATCGAGGACACTTAGAGGAAGAAGTGATTGACACATTTGCTGAAGCCATTCCAAGCATGTTGGAAGGGGTATCCTTCACATGGCTGTGGATGTAAGCGTTGGATGATGAGCATCAGGATGATGTTCTGGTTTCTGCTTGGATATGATCAGTTGGATCATTATATGTATGTATGTATGCATCATGTTGGATGCTGGATATGATCAGTTGGATCATTTATATGTATGTACGCATCATGTTGGATGCTGGATATGATCGGTTGGATCATGTGTATGTATTTTGTATACGCATTATGTTGGATGCTGGATATGATCAATTGGATCATGTGTATGTATTTTGTATGTACGCATCATGTTGGATGCTGATGGATACATTGTGTGAATCATGTATCTTTGTATGATCAGGTAGATCATGTATGTTGATGGATACATTGTGTGGATCATGTATCTTTGTATGATCAGGTAGATCATGTATGCTGATGGATACATTGTGTGGATCATGTATCTATGTATGTATCAGGTGGATACTTGGTGTGCATCAGATGAATGCATTGTATGATCAGGATGATCGTGGATGACGAGCTTCTCCAGATGACATGCAGCAAGATGTTGTAGTGATGATGATCAGGATGATCATGTGTACATGAGGATGATGTTTGATGAGTATCAGATGATACTTTGCGACCATGGATCAGGTTGTGCAGGAAAGCATGTAATTTGTGCCCTGGGAGATTTGCAAATGGTCTTTCGAGGTTTTGCCTATGGCATGTAATTCGGTGCCCTGGGACATCTGTAAAATGCTCTTGCGAGGTTTTACTTGGAAGGACATGTAATTTGTGCCCTGGGAGATCTGGAAATAGTCTTTCGAGGTTTTTCCTATGGCATTTAATTCGGTGCCCTAGGATATCTGGCAGATGCTCTTGCAAGGTTTTGTCCTATGGCATGTAATTTGCTCCTAGGATATATGGACAGGATGAAAAAGGCCTCAGATGCTTCAGCCAGGTTTTGCCATGACCACATGTAATTTCTCCTAGGAGATCTGGACAAGATGAAAAAGGCCTCAGATGCTTCAGCCAGGTTTTGTGGTGAGATCACATGTAATGTGCTCCTGGGAGATCCGACAGGTAGAGATGAGTGCTCGTAATAGCCTAGGATGCTTCAGCCAGGTTTTGTGATGGGTCACATGTAATGTGCTCCTGGGAGATCCTACAGGTAGAGTTGTGTGCTCGTAATAGCCTGGGATGCTGCATCCAGGTTTTGTGATGCATGTAATAAGTCTTGAGGATTCCACAGTATGGCCAGTGATGATGAAGACTTGCAGATGGCGGGCCTACATCCAGTATGAAAAGGAATGGCTCTGTAGAACTTCCTATGACGAGTAGAGTCAGAGATTGGTTGAGATAGCAGCAGCAGTGACGATGATGATGACGATGCATCGATGACGATGATCCCGAGAAGAAGACCTGTCTAGTAGATCTGTGTCAAGAAATACCTTCCTAGTTAAGAGGGAGTGTTGATGTATATGTAACTTTGGAATGTATTTCATCTGTGTATTTTATATATATTTATTGTACCCTTATAACAGATGTGTTATTCCTCTATAAGGAAGTGTCGTCATGTGGATTGAAAAGTGTCGCAAGTGTGTGTACTTGCTGATGGGTTATTAGACCACCATATGGGGTCGGCTCGGAATTATATATAATATAATGTGGATGTATCTAAGTAGACAAGTCGGCCCCATAAGGTCACTAGGCAAAAAGGTGAGTATAAATAGAGATAGGAGATCTCTATTTTACTCACTCGAAAAAGTAACTCACTATCTATCTGAAAGTGGCGCACTAGTGAGGAGGAGGAGGATCATCTACTAGGAGACTATCTCAGTGTTATTTGGTTGTATTTTGGTTGAGCCATTGCTCTCTCTATCTCTGAGGAAGTTGTGGGGTTTTTCACCTTAGGGTTTTCCCCACGAAAACTCTATGTCTCTTGTCTCTATGCTTTTGATTCTTGTGATGCTTGTGATGCTTGTCATATTATGATTGTCATGCATTGATATATTGTAGATGTTATTCTCTCAGCAAAGATCCTATAGTATTGTGAATTAATAATCAAAATTTAACAGAGAGAACAACATGTATAGCAAATCTACAGCATATCATTCATGGACACAATAATGCAAGCACACAAGAGACACAAAGTTTACTTGGGGAAAACCATAAAGGTGAAAAACCCCAATAACTTCCTCAGAGATAGATATAGCAGTGATACAACTAGAATACAAGAGATAGTCTTCTCCTAGCAGTAGAGCCTCCTCCTCCACATGTGCACCACTCTCCCAAGTGTGAGTGAGATAATAGAATGTGTAAAATGAGATACACACACTCTCTACTTCTACACTAACTTGACTTGACCTTTACTCAACTAGGTCGACCTCAGCTTAACCACTTAACATAATGCTGACTAGGCTGACCCCCACTAGGGTGGTCTAATAACCCTTTGACCCACATGGCCAACCCCCAATAGGGTGGTCTAATAACCCTTTGACCCACATGACTTATACAGGGCCGACCCCAACAAGGTGGTCTAATAACCCATCAAATATAAGTTACGACACTTACAATATAAATGACGACACTTCCGTATAGAGGAATAATATCTCTATAGGAATACAACCACTTTTGTATAGAGGAATAATAACATCTCTATAGGAATACAATATACATATATGTGAAATACATTCCGAAGTTACATATACATCAACACTCCCTCTTAACTAGGAAGGTATTTCTTGACACAGGTCTTCTAGCACAAGTCATCTTCTCTAGATCATCGTCACTGGATAATCGTCATCGAGTCATCATCATCGTCACTACTGCTGCTATCTCAATCAATCTCTGAATCTACTCGTCATAGGAAGTTCTACAGAGCCAATCCTTTTTCATACTGGATGTAGGCCCACCACCTGCAGGTCTTCATCATCACTGGCCATGCTGTGGAAATCTCAGGACTTATTACGTGAGTCACAAAACCTTAAAAGAACCTCTTGACTAGCAAGAACCCTAAAGAGCATCTGAGGCCCTTTTCATCCTGTCCAGATCTCCAGGACTTATTACATGTGACCCCACCACAAAACCTCGAAAGAGAATCCTAGGACTGATTACGAGCACAAGGCTCAACCTATTGGATCTCCCAAGGCACAAATTACATGTGGTCACCACAAAACCTTGAAAGAGAATCCCAGGACTAATTATGAGCACAAGGCTCAACCTATCAAATCTCCCAGGGCACAAATTACATGTGGTCATGGAAAAACCTCGAAAGAGCATCCCAAGACTGATTACGAGCACACGGCTCAACCTATCAGATCTCCCAAGGCACAAATTACATGCCATAGGACAAAACCTTGAAAGAGCATCTGCCAGATATCCCAGGGCACAAATTACATGCCATAGGAAAAACCTTGAAAGACTATCTGCAGATCTCCTAGGGCACAAATTATATGTCCTCCCAAGCAAAACCTCGAAAGATTGTCTGCAAATCTCCCAGGGCACAAATTACATGCTTATCTACACAACCTATTCCACGGCCACAGAGTATCAACCTAATACTCACCATACATCATCCTGATGTACACATGATCATCCTGATCATCATCATTGCAACATCCTGCTCCATGTCATCTAGAGCAACATCCTGAAGTTCGTCATCCATGATCATCCTAATCATACAATGCATCTACCTGATGCATACCAAGTATCTACCTGATACATATCATCATACATGATCCACCTGATCATACAGTGTATCCACCTGATACAAATACAAATACATGATACATATCACCATACATGATCCACCTGATCATACAATGCATCTACCTGATGCATACCAAGTATCTACCTGATACATATCATCATACATGATCCACCTAATCATACAATGTATCCACCTGATACAAATACAAATACATGATACATATCACCATACATGATCCACCTGATCATATAATGTATCCACCTGATACATATACAGATGAATGGTCCAAGCATCCAACATGTTGCGTATACAAAATACATACAAATGATCCAACCGATCATATCCAGCATCCAACATGATGCGTACATACATATACATATAAATGATCCAACTGATCATATCCAACATCCAACATGATGCATACATATATAAATGATCCAACTGATCATATCTAGCATCCAACATGATGCGTATACAGAGCAGTAATTTGAGCATGGTCCTGATGCTCAACATCCATCGCTTATATCCATAGCCATGTGAAGGATCCTCCTTCCAACATGCTTCAAATGGCTTCTGCAAATGTGTCCATCACTTCTTCCTCGATGTGTCATCAATCTGAAGAACACCAAGCCTCTCCTTGAAGTACTCAAACTTCACCCTAGCTAGTGGCTTCATCAGCACATCTGCGATCTGCTCGTCCGTCGTAATGTACAGGAGCTTCACAGCTCCTTTCTGCACCATATCCCTGATATAATGATATTTTATCTCTATGTGTTTTGACCTGTCATGAAACATTGGGTTCTCGGACAACTTCACACAACTCTGGTTATCACAAAAAATACCAGTAGCATCGAATGGGAGATCAAATAACTCAGACAGTAGCTTTCATAGCCATACTGCCTCATAACTAGCTGAATAGGCTGCAACATACTCTACCTCGGCTGTACTCAGTGCTAGGTAGGACTGCTTCCTGCTAAACCAAGAGATCACACCTGATCCTACTGAAGCAGCATCCAGAAGTGCTCTTCTTATCTGCAGCACTGCCAGCCCAATCTGAATCAACATAACCTTGTAGGTAAAAATTTTGATTTGCTTCATACTTGAGCCCATAATCCATTGTACCTTTCAGGTACCTCAGAATATTCTTTACAACAACCAGGTGAACAATCCTCGGACCTGTCAGGAACTGGCTCAATGTGTTCACCGCAAAGCAAATATCTGGTCTCATGTTCATCAGGTACATCAAGGATCCAATCATCTAACGATACATAGTGATATCAACCGGTTCAGATGAAGCATCACACAGAAGCTTCAGGTTCGATGCCATAGCCTCGCACTCCATCATCACAAACCTCTTCAGGATCTCTACTGCATACTTCCCTTGTCCAAGGAAGATTCCATCTGCACTCTGCCACACCTCTATACCTAGAAAGTGGTGCATCATACTCAAGTTCTTCACATATATGACACCCTTTCATGTGTCTCAGAACCAAGTGGCTTCTCCACATACACTTCTTCTTCAACTACACCATTCAAGAAGGTTGTCTTGAAATCCAGTTGGTGTATCTTCTATTTCATCACTTTTATATTTCTCTATGCTGCCATCTGCAGCATGCTTGATCTTGATAGATCCATATGGAAGTCATAACAAACTTCCCTTCAGGTCTTGGAACTACATCCCAAACATCATTCTTCATGATCGACAGATCATGGCATTCTTCCCATATCCTGGGAACTTCAATATCTTCAATAGATAATTTTGTTGCTGAACAAATGTTGTAGTTCTTCTTTGGTAGGTGATGGCATACGATCTTTCCTACACAACAAGTTAAATTGCATGATTAGAAAACATCTCATAGTTTTCAGAACAAATTCTTACACATAAAGAAATATGTCATACAGTCATGCAATTATCTTAGCCAATGCTTCAATACAACATTTATCCATATCCCGTAACTTTCTAGATGCCTTCCAATATCTACCAGAACATTGTTAAGAGTGTGCACAACTCCCAACATGTCAACAAAGAGGTTTCATTCTAGATAAGTAGCAATGGAATGTTGTACAGTGCCATAGGCTACTTACCCATGCATATTAGTAGTATATTATTCATCAATGCAACTATTATAATATGCATAATACACAATCTAATTCTAGGAACATCAGTATATACATTATTTAACAATATTATTTAAACAATAAAATATGTAAGTAATGACAATTCAAATACTTATCTTTGTTTGTTTGTTGGGTTGACTCCCTCTCAGTATTTGCTTCTTTTCTGCAACTCCATTATTATGTGGATTGTGAGAAGTGTTCAACTCCCTCTGAATATCTGCATCCTTGCAGAAACTACTGAAGTGTGCTCCTTTGCTTTCTTGCAGGAACAACTGGAGTGTGCTCCCTCTTGATCTTTGCTTCCTGGATTACCTATACTTGAACTTACATCCATCCTTAATCACTATCCATGCTTATTAGTATCATCATTGTGTTATACTTGAGGTCTCATACATAATCACACATTTATTAGTATAATCTTAATACTATCAAAACACAATAATCTTAAACATGTATATTCATGATCATTCACTGATAATAAACATTAGTATTCAAGGTTTCAGGGAAGTCTTCTTTTACTCATACATTTTCTTATTTGATCGTAGGACTCTTCTGGTTAGTTGAATAATCAATCAAGATAAGAGATATAATATGCATAAAACCTGTGATTATTCAAACGTATACCTTCATGATTCTTTTGGTTAGTCATATCATCAATTATGGTAAGAAACATAATATGCATACAACCATGATTATTCAACCCTATGAATTCATGAATAATCATTATCAACAACACAACAGTATAAGATCCTAACACAAGGTAGGATTCTAGCTTGATATAGGAAAAACATGGATTAGCATCCTAGCTAGTTATGTCTAACATACCCGCATAATGTCTTCTAGTTCTCTTCAGTGACTTGTGCTAGTAACCTACATGTCTCATAAGTTAACCATTGTAGAACCAAGTTATACATACCTGGAAAGTAGATCTTCTATTGGATCCATGACAATGGATGAATCTTTGTCTTCATGTCACCATGAGCATATGTTCTTGAGGTAGAACATGATTTGACTTTCTTGGTGTACCTTTTGTGTTGGAAAACAACATAAACTTCATGCAACATCACAATGCATTAGTACAATCATAAGTGTCAAAACCTTAATCAATGAATATCTTCTATTAAGATGATACGACAAGTCCAGTAATTAATCAAGATTGTACTGTAATGATATGAAGACAAACATATGATAAACTTAACCATGAAACATACATGTAAGCCATACCTGTCAAGATTGCTTGTAATCTTATTATGGAAGGCCTTAGCCTCATCTCCCTCTGAGACAGGAACTTCTTTACTTATGCAAGTGACCAATCCATCTTCTTCTAGGATTAACCCAATCCACTTGATTTGCAAGAACTGGACCTGGAGCTAGATTAGGGTTTGTCAAAGAAACCCCAAAATTCAAACTTTGAATTTCAAACTTCCAAAATGATAGAAATATGCGCCTTGATGAGCCGATCAAGTTGGTATATTCAGAATTTGAAAACTGCAAAGTTTCACCCCTCAAAATTGCCTTTTAGATTTCTGGATTCACTAGGGAGAACCCTGAATTAGGGTTTGAGTTTCCTGAAGCTTCACCCAACAAAAATATTTGATTCAAAACTCTAAGCTTTGATTTATCTGAGGAGCTTCCGGTCGTGGTCACAGATTTCCAAAATTCCAATTTTTGCAAAAGCCCTAATTTTCCATCTTTCTGATCAAAGTCCCGAACTGGGGTTTGATCAAGCCCAGCCTTCTGCCCAACCAAAAAATCTGATCTTGGTCTCTAAATTTTGATTTTGATGAGTAGCATCCAGCCGTGGTCTCCGATTACAAAAATTCCAACTTTATCCGAAGCCCTAAATTCCGGAAGCCATGAATGAAGGTACTCAAAAAATAATTCTGTTTTGACAGAAATATGTATTTGATTGTTTCTGGTGTAACTCTAAACTTTTTGATCCATAGGATCTGAAAAAGCTTCCTCAAATATCCCAACCTGTTATCTTTTGATCCTGATAGGTCTGACCTCAATTAGATTCTCTGAGAGAGAGTTATGCCAAGTGTTGCAACGTGACCTGTTTATGGGATAATACAGGAGAGCGAACGTGTATGGCGTGCCACGTGTCACTGGCTCAACTTCGGCCTCTGAAATTTTTTTTTGGGATAGTACAGTCTGTGTACTACCTATCACTTTTTACGAAATTTCCTTTGGATATTCCTAGCCCAAGTTATGACCTTTTTCCCAACGTCACCAGATTTTGAATCATATCTGGAAGAGGCAGAAACCCTATATTGTACAAATCATAAATCACAAAGTACAAGGACTTAGAGGTTGGCCTTTGGACACAAGGTACATGTGGGTTTAATGTTTGACTTGTAAAGTTTTCAGATTGAAAAACTTTTCCAAAACTGATTTATAGTGAAAATGCTACAACCACTTCTGTATAGAGGAATAATAACATCTCTATAGGAATACAATATACATATATGTCAAATACATTCCAAAGTTACATATACATCAATAGATAGTATTAAGATTATACTAATAAATGTGTGATTATGTATGAGACCTCAAGGATAACACAATTATGATACCAATAAGCATGCATAGTGATTAAGGATGGATGTAAGTTCAAGGACAGGTAATCCAAGAGGCAAAGATCAAGAGGGAGCACACTCCAGTTGTTCCTACAAGAGAGCAAAGGAGCACACTTCAGTAGTTTCTACAAGGATGCAGATATTCAGAGGGAGTTGACCATATTTCTATATTCCACAACAGAAAGGTGTAGAATAAGCTACTTCAGCAGCTCCTACAAGGAAGCAAAGACTCAGAGGGAGTCCACCAAGCAACCAAACAAAGATAAGTATTTTTAATTATCATTTCTTGCATATTTGTTTGTTTAAATAAAATTGTTCAATGATGTATATGCTCATGTTCCTAGACTTAGGATATGTATTGTGCATATTAGAATGATTGCATTAATGAACAATATACTACTAATATCCATGTGATGGGTAAGTGCCCTATGGCACTGTAGAACATTCCAGTGCTACTTATCTAGAATGAAACCTCTTTGCTGACATGTTGGGAGTAGCGCAAACTCTTAACAATGTTCTGGTAGAGACTGGAAGGCATCTAGAAAGTTGTGGAACATGGATAAATGTTGTATTGAAGCATTGGCTAAGATAATTGCTTGACTGTATGACATATTTCTTTGTGTAAGAATTTGTCTGAAAATTATGAGATGTTTCTAATCATGCAATTTAACTTGTTTTGTAGAAAAGATCGTATACCTTCACCTACAAAAGAAGGACTACAATATTTGTTCAAGCAACAAAATTATCTATTGAAGATATTGAAGTTCCCAGGATACGGGAAGAATGCCATGATCCATCAATCATGAAGAACGATATTTGGTATGCGGTCCCAAGGGCTGAAGGGAAGTCTGTTGTGACTTCCAAATGGAACTATTAGATCAAGCATGTTGCATATGACAACATAGAGAAATATAAAAGTGATGAAATAGAAGATACACCAGACGGATTTCAAGACAGCCTTCTTGAATGGTATAGTCATATATGTGTGCAGAACTTGGGTATGATGCACTATTTTTTTTTGGTATGGAGGTGTGGCAGAGTGCAGATGGAATATTCCTTGCACAAGGGAAGTGTGCAGTAGAGATCCTGAAGAGGTTTGGGATGATGGATTGCAAGGCCATGGCTACACCTATGGCACCGAATCTGAAGCTTCTTTGTGATGCTTCATCTGAGTCGGTTGATGTCTCTATGTATTGTCAGATGATTGGGTCCTTGATGTACCTGACGAACACGAGACCAGATATTTTCTTTGCTGTGAACACATTCAGCCAGTTCCTGACGGATACGACGAGTGTTCACCTGGTTGCTGTAAAGCATGTTCTGAGGTACTTGAAGGGTATAGTAGATTATGGGCTCAAGTATGAAGCGAATCAAAATTTTAACCTGCAGGGTTATGTTGATTCAGATTAGGTTGGCTGTGCCGCAGATAGGAAGAGCACATCTGGATGCTGCTTCAGTATGGGATCAGGCGTGATCTCTTGGTTTAGCAAGAAGTAGTCTTGCGTAGCACTGAGTACATTTGAGGTAGAGTATGTTGCATCCTGTTCAGCTAGTTGTGAGGCAGTATGGCTACGGAAGCTACTGTCTGAGTTATTTGATCTCCCATTGGATGCTACTGGTATCTTTTGTGATAAACAGAATTGTGTGAAGCTGTCCGAGAACCTAGTGTTTCATGACAGGTCGAAACACATAGAGATCAAATATCACTATATTAGGGATATGGTGCAGAGAGGAGCTATGAAGCTCCTATACATTGCGACAGACGAGCAGATTGCAGATGTGCTGACGAAACCACTAGCGATAGTGAAGTTTGAGTACTTCAGAGAGAGGCTTGGTGCTCTTCAGATTGATGACACTTCGAGGAAGAAGTGATGGATACATTTGCAGAGGCCATTCCAATCATGTTGGAAGGAGGATCCTTCACATGGCTGTGGATGTAAGTGCTAGATGATGAGCATCAGGACAATGCTCCAGTTACTGCTCTGTATATGCATCAAGATGATGCTAGATATGATCATTTGGATCATTTATATGTATATGTATGTATGCATCATGTTGGATGCTGGATATGATCAGTTGGATCATTTATGTATGTATGCATCATGTTGGATGATGGATATGATCGATTGGATCATTTGTATGTATTTTGTATATGCATCATGTTGGATGCTTGGACCATGTATCAGTATATGTATTAGTTGGATACATTGTATGATCAGGTAGATCATGTATGTTGATATGTATCATGTATGCATCAGGTGGATGCATTGTATGATCAGGATGATCGTGGACGACGAGCTTCTCTAGATGACATGCAGCAGGATGTTGCAGTGATGATGATCAGGATGATCATGTGTACATCAGGATGATGTATTGTGAATATCACGAAGATACCTTGTGGCCGTGGATCAGGTTGTGCAAATGAGCATGTCTGGGAGATCCTATAGGTCAGAGTTGTGTACCCGTAACAGCCTGGGATGCTGTTTCGAGACATTGCTCTGGGAGGACATATAATTTGTGCCCTGGGAGATCTTCAGTTCAGAGTTGTGTACCCATAACATCCTGAGATGCTCTTGTGAGGTTTTGTCCTATGGCATGTAATTTGCTCCTGGGAGATCTGGACAAGATGAAAAAGGCCTGAGATGCTTCAGCCAGGTTTTTCCATGACCACATGTAATTTGCTCCTGGGAGATCTGGACAGTATGAAAAAGGCCTCAGATGCTTCAGCCAGGTTTTGTGGTGGACCACATGTAATGTGCTCCTGGGAGATCTGACAGGTAGGGATGTGTGCTCATAACAGCCTAGGATGCTTCAGCCAAGTTTTGTGGTGAGATCACATGTAATGTGCTCCTGGGAGATCCGACAGGTAGAGCTATGTGCTCGTAACAGCTTGGGATGCTTCAGCCAGGTTTTGTGACGGGTCACATGTAATGTGCTCCTAGGAGATCTGACAGGTAGAGCTATGTGCTTGTAATAGCCTGGTATGCTGCAGCAAGGTTTTGTGATGCACGTAATAAGTCCTGAAGATTCCAGAGTATGGCTAGTGATGACGAAGACCTATAGGTGGTGGGCCTACATCGAGTATGAAAAAGGACTGGCTCTATAGAACTTCCTATGATGAGTAGATTCAGAGATTGATTGAGATAGCAGCAGTAGTGACGATGATGATGACTCGATGACAATTATCCAGTGACGATGATCCAGAGAAGAAGACTTGTGCTAGAAGCCCTGTGTCGAGGAATACCTTCCTAGTTAAGAGGGAGTGTTGATGTAAATGTAACTTCGGAATGTATTTCACACACACACATATATATATATATATATATATATATATATATATATATATATTGTCTCCTATAGAGATGGTATTATTCCTCTATACAGAAGTGTCATCATTTATATTGTAAGTGTCATAACTTATACTTGATGGGTTATTAGACCACCTTGTTGGGGTTGGCCCTATATAAGTCATGTGAGTCGAAGGGTTATTAGACCACCCTATTGGGGGTTGGCCATGTGGGTCAAAGGGTTATTAGACCACCCTATTGGGTGTTGGCCCAGTCAGCATTATGTTAAGTGGTTAAGTTGAGGCCGACCTAGTTGAGTAAAGGTCAAGTCAAGTTAGTGTATAAATAGATACTGTGTCTCTGTCATTTTACACATGCTATTCTCTCACTCGCACTTGGGAGAGTGGCGCACTTGTGGAGGAGGAGGCTCTGTTGCTAGGAGAAGACTATATCTTGTATTCTGGTTGTATCATTGCTCTATCTATCTCTGAGAAAGTTATTGGGGTTCTTCACCTTATGGTTTTCCCCAAGTAAACTCTGTGTCTCTTGCGTGCTTGCATTATTGTGTCCATGATTGATATGATGTAGATTTGTTGTACCTGTTGTTCTCTCAGTTAAGATCCTAGATCAGATTGAAGTAAATTCTGAAAATGGAACAAGCTCTACTTACAAGGTATGTACAATTTTGTTCTACAATGCTTAACTTATGAGATATGCAAGTTACTAGCACAAAGTCTCTAAATCATTGAAGAGAAAAAAGAAGACATTGTTTGGGTATGTTAGAAATAAATAGCAAGCATGATAATGCAGGTATGTTTTCCTATATCGAGTTAGAATCCTACCCTGTGTTAGGATCTTATATAAGTCTACTTTTAATAATGATTATTCATGAAGTTATAAGTTTGAGTAATCATTGGTTTATGCATATTATTGAGCTTCTAGATCAATAATATATGACTGTGATGACATAAAGGCAAAGACTCATCTATAGTCATTGATCACATAGAAGCTCTACTTACAAGGTATGTATAATTTGGTTCTACAATGCTTAAGTTATGAGATATGCAGGTTACTAGCACAAGGTCTCTAAATCATTGAAGAGAACAAAGAAGACATTGTTTGGGAATGTTAGACATAACTAGCAAGCATGATAATCTAGGGATGTTTTCCTATATTTAGTTAGAATCCTACCCTGTGTTAGGATCTTATATAAGTATACTTTTGATAATGATTATTCATGAAGTTATAAGTTTGAGTAATCATGGGTTTATGCATATTATTCTTCTTAGTTTTCTTAATATGACAAACTAGAAGAATCCTATGGTCAAATAAGAATATGGATGAGTAAAAGAAGTACTCCCCGAAATCTTGAATACTGACACTTGTGATAAATTACCTGTGTATGAAATGATTATCACCATACATATTTAAGATAATAATGTTGTGATAGTATTAATATTAACTAATGAATGTATGATTATGTATGAGATTTTGAGGATGACACAATGATAAAACTAGTGCACACTTAATCATGCATAGTGGTAAAAGATGGATAGAAGTTCAAAGACATATAATCATGATGCTATCATAAAGAGAAAATAGAGATCAAGAGGGAGGCAACCACACAAACATAAAAAGATAAGTATTCGATTTTTTATTTGAATTACTTATTGAATATCTGAATAGTTAATGATATTGCTCGTTGTATGCATATTTGTATTCCTAGAATCAGGAAATATATCATGCATAGTGTAAGCATTCATATAGCATTGAACAGTATACTACTAATATGCATATGATGGGTAAGTTGGACAACATTCCATTGTTGCTTATCTAGAATGAAACCTCTTTGCTAACATGATGGGAGCTCTGCATGCTCTCAATAGTATGTTCTGGTAGAGATGGAAGACATCTAGATAGCGACTGTATGCATACATGATATGGAAAAGTATTGTGCTAAAGTATTGGTCAATATAGTTTCATAACTATATGAATCATATCAGTATGCATAATAGGTTATCATTGAAATGTTAACATGATTAGATGATTATGAAGTGTTACTAATCATGTAATTGAATTTGATTTGTAGGAAAGATCATATACTATGATCTACAAAAGAAGGATGATGAACACTTGTTCCAAAGAACGAGTGATGATTGTTCAACAAGAAGACTTACAAATCAAACATACTATAGAAGTATAAAGGAAGGCTCATGGCTATAGGATTCTCTTAGAAAGAATCATGACGAGATGTTTGCTCCAGTGGCTAGACACACTTCTAGAGATAGATTATACCCATGGATGACAAGACCATTCTCTTGAATGGTGTAATTGAAGAAGAAGTGCATATCGAGCAAAATCTCAAGATTCAATAGAGAATCACATCATTGAATAAGGATTTGTACGGGCTCAACAGGTACCCAAGATCGATAGTCATTTTATGAGCTTGATGATCACCACGGGTGATGCGGATTTTAACCTTTTTTACAAGGTTGAAGATGGTTTATGTATACATATGACATGCTTCTCTCATATGGATGCAAGAAGGAAGTTACCATAGATTTCAAGTAATCTTGAGGCTCATATCAATAGACCCATCTGACGGGAGATGGCACAGATAGATATGCAGAAGATCACTCAATGCAGAGTGTGAATGATGTTTAGTCACAGAGGGAGGACAATACTCAGATGTAGAAAACTCCACTTTAGAGGGAGTAGATATCAGAGTTCAAGAATCTTGGCATGATTCTTGTGATTGTATATGTGGTTGAGATCAAATGAGATTTTTCCTTAGCCAAGAAAAATGTGAAGTAGATATCCATGATGATGGACAATGGTTTCTGCAATTTACAGACACATGACTGGTTCATTGATGTATTTGATGAATACCAGGCTAGATATATGCTTTGCTGTGAAGACCCTGAGTTAGTATCTAGTTGAGATTAGACATGTTCACCTAGTATCTACAAAGCATGTGATGAGGTACCTGAAACGTACGATAGAATTTGTTTTATACTATGTTGGAGATCATGACTATAGATTGTATGGTTATACAGATGCATATTGGGCCGGAAGTGTCTCAGATAGGAAGAGCACCTCAGGTGGATGTTATTGCCTGGGATCCGTGATGATCTCATGGTTTAGCAAGAGGTAGTCCTGTGTGGCTCTCAGCACAGCTAAAGTAGAATATATAACATCTTGATCTACTAGTTGTGAAGCCATATGGATTTAGAAGCTGTTGTCAGGACTATTTGACTTAGAGATGGACTCCACTATGATCCCGTGTGACAACTAGAGTTGTATCAAGATGACGGAGAATTCGGTGTTCCATGATATGTCAAAGCACATAGAAACCTGATATTTATATATATGGGATATTGTGCAGAAAGAAGATATAAAGCTCGAGTATGTGAGCATTGTTATAGCTTAAAATGACACTTCTCCATCCATGAAGACACTTGTATCGCTTGGTCGCATGATGACACTTCTTGAGATCAAGTTTAGTCACACAACAGGACACTTGTGGATTGAAGGGTCATATGGGACACTTAACATGGTTGAAATTACCTCACTCTTGGTCCATTTGATGGTCATAACCCTTAGGAACACTTCTCCAAACCAAACGACCTCCTGAAAACCATCAGAAAAACCTGTTTTTGGCCATATTTCCAAAAAAACGCCACCCTACAAGCATGATAGTAGCATTTGCTTTTAAAAATATGCAGCTATGCTTCATAAAAGTAGCATTTTCCCTCAGAAGTATGCAACTTTGCTTCACCATAGTAGTGTTCACCTTGAAAAATATGTTGGTTTGCAGTAGGAAGAGTAGAGTACGTTCCTGAATCAGTTAAAATCTTGAATTTTGGTCAAATTGAGTTGGTTTGGGAACCTCCTGATTGGTTATAGCTACTTTTCCTCTCCTTCATTGTCTATATAAGGAAGGTAGAAGGGCCATCAGGGGGAACTAATCCCATAACAAGTTTATGCTGGAGGAATGGAGACCCTCATCATCCTATCTTGTGCCTCAGTTTCTGATAAACCCTAGCATAGCTGATTAGAGACTGGGATCCTTGGAGAACAGAATCAAGAGACCTTGAATCTAGGTTTCATGAAGTGCCAAGCTTGAAGGAAAGTATAACTTTATGTACTTGCTTCATTCATTAATAAAGATCAGACATTCTTTCCTTTCCAAATATTACCTATTTATGTGTGTCTCACATTTTATTACAGTTTGCTTATAGTTTGATGTCTTCTTTAGTCATGAATATCAGTCTTATATATGTAGTCAAATGTATTTGAGAAAGGTATAAATTTGTTTTGCAGGAGTGGGCATTGCGATACTGGATAGCATTGAAGAGCAAGGAAGAGGAAGGATGGGATCAACCTTCTTAATAAGGTACTAATCTTTCTAACCTTAAATATCTTTGCTTACTAGTTCAACTTGCAGAACATTTGTAGGTCTATCTTTCATCACTGTAAGTTGGTAGTTTATCCCCTGAACTATAGGTGCATTTCCCTCACAACAAGCACTGATGAGCAAGTTGCTGATATATTGACCAAACCTCTGTCTCGAGTAAAGTTTGAGTATTTCCGAGACAAGCTTGGTGTAGTTTGAAAGGACCCTCCTCGAAAGGGGGAGTGACATGGACAATGATAATACCTGGATTGACGATGAGGTCGATGATGAGGATACCTGTATCGATGATGAGGATACTTGTATCGATGATGAGGATACTTGTATCGATGATCAAGATAGTTGTATCGATGATGAGGGTGCTTGTATTGATAATGAGGATACCTGTATCGATGATGAGGATGCTTGTACCGATGATAAGGTCGATGATGAGGATGCTTGTACCGACGATGAGATCGATGATGAGGATGCTTGTAAGGACAATAAGGTCGATGATGAGGATTCCTGTATTGATGATGAGGTCAATGAGTGGTCCTTAGACTTGGTCTAATTTGACGACTAGATTGCATCATCCCTGGACTCTAGTCCTAAATGAATATGGACACTTGTCTCTTCGTGAGTGGTCCTTATAATTGGTATAAGTTGACGAGTGGATTACATCATCCCTGGAATCTAGTCCTAAATGAATCTGGAGACTTGTGTCTTCATGAGTGGTCCTTAGACTTGGTCTAAGTTGACTAGTGGATTGCATCATCCATAGACTCTAGTCCTAAATGAATCCAGAGAATTGTGTCTTCGTGAGTGGTCCTTAGACTTGGTCTAAGTTGACGAGCGGATTGTACCATCCTTGGATTTATGTCCTAAAATGATAGGGATTGATCATCCCATAAGTGGATCAATATTATATCATCCTTGGATTTATTTCCTAAAGTGATAGGAATTGATCATCCCGTAAGTGGATCAGGATTGCATCATCCTTGGCTTTATGTCCTAAAGTGATAGGGATTGATCATTTTGTAAGTGGATCAGGATTGTATCATCCTTGGATTTATGTACTAGAGGGATAGGGATTGATCATCCCGTAAGTGGATCAATATTGTATCATCCTTGGATTTATGTCCTAAAGTGATAGGGATTTATCATCTTGTAAGTGGATCAAAATTGTATCATCCTTGGATTTATGTCCTAAAGTGATAGGGATTGATCATCTCATAAGCGGATCATGATTGCATCATCCTTGGCTTTATGTCCTAAAGTGATAGGGATTGATCATCCTATAACTGGATCAGGTTTGTATCATCCTTGGATTTATGTCCTAAAGTGATAGGGATTGATCATCCTATAAGTGGATCGGGATTGTATCATCCTTGGCTTTATGTCCTAACGTGATAGGGATTGATCATCCCATAATTGGATCATGTGTGTTGCATATTATGATGTTTTTGATGTTGTTGATCGAGAGATCTAGATGATGTTGTTGATCGAGAGATCTAGATGATGTTGTTGATCTGGAGATCCAGATGATGTTGTTGATCAAGAGATCTAGATGATGCTGTTGATCAGGAGATCTAGATGATGTTGTTGATTGAAATATCTAGATGATGCTGTTGATCAGGAGATACAGATGATGATGTTGGTGAAGATGATCGAGTGATCGAGTGCTGCAAAAGATGAAGACTCAGTACTGTAGATGTTGATGTTCCAGTTCTGAAGATGTTGAAGATGTTCCAGTAGCCGTTCCAGCTACTAATGATGATTCAAGAAAACTTCCAATGATTTATAGATGTATCACCTTGATGTTGTTGATGATGCTCTCTCTCCTTGCTCCTACAGTTGATGTTGACATTGTTAGTAGAATACCCTTCTCGTTAAGCGGGAGTGTTGAAATATTGTAACTTCGAAGAATATTCTATTGTATTTTATTATTGTAATTTATTCGGAGATGTTTTAATCCTCCATCAAGATTTCATTATTGTATTTGGTCATCATAGAGTCATGAGGTATATCCTCCCATGTAAGTCAGGGCAATAGATCCCCTAGAATCAAATGTAATGGGGATTTTAAGTCCCCTAGAGGATTCAACCCAGTCAGCAGGAATTGAGTGGTAAGGTTAGTTGAGGCCAACATGTCAAGTTGTAAAATTAAAGTAGAAGTGAATGTATAAATAGAGATTTAAGCTCTCTCATTTATTCATTCATTCACACACTCACTCACTTGTGAAGTCGTATAGGAGAGAGAGAGATATGCAAAGGAGGAGAAGAAGCTCTTGTTTGGGGATTTCATTTTTGTTCTTTTGATAATCTATATTGAGGAAGTTTTCATGGGTTTTCTACCCCATGAGGGTTTCCTAAGATAAACTGTGTCTCTTGTGTTTATAGTGTGCTTGTTACTCTTTCAGTGATCCTGTATATGCTATTGTTGTGAAATTGAATTGAGCGTTGATGTTATCTATCTTAGCATATTGAATCTTAATAGTTTGACTTACATGGTTTACTTCAATCATATTGAATTCAATCAATGGTTGACTTCTATCAAAGGTTAATTTTGAACCATGGTTGACTTCAATCCGCAACCACATTTTTAAAACTACATGATTGACTTTGAACCATCGTTGACTTGAATCTATATTTGACTTGAATCAATAATTGACTTTTAAGAAATTTTGACCTCAAGATAACGTTCACTTCAAATAAATGTTGACTTCAATCCATGGTTGACTTCAATCCATAGTTGACTTTTATGTAAGGTTGAATTCAAACTAATGTTGACTTCAATCCATGGTTATCTTGAATTGAATTGAAAGTTGACTTCAATTCAAAGTTGAATTCATTCCATGATTGAATTTAACTTAAATCCATGGTTGAATTCAGTATTTGGTTGACTTTAATCCATAGTTGGCTTCAACTCATAGTTTTCGTTTAGACATAGTTGACTTCAATCTGGTGTTGACTTCAATCCAACGTTTCCTTCAATCCAAGGTTGACTTCGACTAGTGGGTGACTTCAATCCAAGTTTGACTTGAATCATTATTTGTCTTTAATCCAAAGTTGATTTCAACCTGTGGGTGATTTCAATCAAAGGTTGTCTTAAAGGTTGAATTCAATCGAATGGTTGAATTTAGTCCATTAATAATACCAACATTAATAATTTCAATCCATGTTTGACTTTAATTCATAGTTGAATTTTAAGTAAGGTTAACTCCAATCCATGGTTGAATTTTAAGTAAGTTTAACTTCAATCCAATATTGAACTCAATCTAGAGTTGACCTCAATATAATGGTTGAATATAACCAAGGTTGACTTCAACCAATAATTAACTTCAATACATAGTTTCCTTTTAAGTAAGGTTGACTTCAATCGAAGGTTCACTTCAATCCAAGGTTGAATTCAAACCAAGGAAGAATTCAATACATCATTGACTTTAAACCATGTTTGAATTCATTACATAATTGAATTCAATCTAAGGTTGTCTTTAACCCATATTTGAGTTGAGGCCATAGTTGACTTTTAAGCAAGGTTGACTTCAATATAAGGTTGACTTTACTCCAAGGTTGACCTCAATCCATGGTTAACTTCAATCCAAGGTTGAATTCAATCAAAGGTTGACTTCAATCCATGGTTAAATTCAATCCATGGTTGAATTTAATCAAAGGTTTACTTCAATCCATGGTTAGCTACAATCTAATGTTGAATTCAATGCAAGGATAACTTCAATCCATAATATACTTCAACTCAAGGTCAAATTCAAGCCTTGGTTGACTTTAATCCATAGTTGAATTCAAATGAAGGTTGACTTCAATCCTTGGTTGAATTCAATCCATAGCTAAATTTTAAGAAAGTTTCAGTTCAGTCCATGGATGACTTCAATCCAAGGTTGAATTCAATCAGTGGTTGAATTCAATCCAAGTCTGACTTGTAAGTTAATTTAAATAATATAAATAAATAAATAACGAATAAATAAATAAATAATAAATATTTAATAATAATATAAGTTCAATTATTTATACCATGTTTCGACATGGTTGACTTTAATCCATAGTTGATATTCAACCTAGGTAGAATTTAAACCATGTTTGACCATTGTTTATACACAGTTGAATTGATTGCTTCATGTTTGACACAAGTAGGATAATATTTACGTTGCACATGGTTGATATAAATAGAAGAACATGACCAACCATTGTTTGAATGTGTTATGAAACCATATTAAGAAATCAAAACAACATTTTTAAAACTGGTTGATTGAGTTTGAACCATGGTTGACTTCAATCCATAGTTGAATTTTAAGAAAGGGTGTGTAATGCTTTTATTGGCATTATAAATTTTATTGTAATTGAAATTAGATTTTGTGACTAAACAACAAATAATCAAAGTGTAACCATAACCACATATAAGAAAAATGTAAGCATTTCACAATAGCATCAAATAACTTAGAATATTTAAAACTTCATTGGTGATTCACACAACATAAATTAACATCATAATTCATGTAGCAATAGCATCATATGATAATTTTACAACAACATTTAAACAATTAACAATCTCAAGAAAAATACCTCGTTATAGGAATGTTGACGGAGTCCAAACTAAGCAAGCTTTCCTCTTCTTCTCCACGAGTTGCTTCCATCTTTATTTCCCAAAGAGGGACCATGGTTTTACCTCCCAGCCAGCTAGGGGCCTAGCCGGCTCCCTAGCCCCAGGAGACCATTGAACAGTCCCATCCAAATGGCCTCCTGGCCCTCCATGCCCGAGACCCCCAGAGAACAGAACAGTGATGCACCAGTAGGCTATGTATCAAATCTTCCAAGAGTTCTCAAACTCTTCGAACTCTTCAAAACTTCTCATACCCCAAAATACCCAAAATTCTCCATCCTAGAATACTCTCACCAAAATAATCTTCAAGAGAAAAAGAATCTCCCTCCTTCCACTCTCAAGTCTCATATTTATATCAAAAATCCTCATCCATCAAACAATTCCCATAAATAATAGTCATCAATCAATAAATTCATTTTCTCCAAAAAATAGAAATTTGATTTAAATAATTAAAATATTAATAAACATGGATGCAAAGTCTCACTTGTCATGCTTCCATATTAATGCAACTATGACAACCAATTTCTAAAAATTTGTACAAATCCTATCTATCCATTTATTTATATTATCCTTTCATTCATAAGTCAAATAATATATTTTCATATACTATATTATATTATGGCATATTTTATATTATATGTATATAATTATATATGTTATTTAATAATCCAATCAATTTATATAAATCTAAATCATTTTAAACAAGTCAACAAACTCATACTTTCAACACACAAGTAATGCTTTCATCAATTCGTCAACCAAGTTACTAATAGATAATATAATCATATTAATTTATTCATCGATCGACCAATCATAGTAATGTAATCACGAATTGACGTATGCATGGCCAGTGCACACGTCTTAAGCATGCGTACTAATAATCACATTTAATGCTCATAATAAATCATTATTACATCCTCTCAAACAACGTATAGAAGAACAATTAAACACTGCATCATTCATCATTCATAATCATTCATACAGAAACAATAAGACAAAATTAGATAAACATAATGGTGAAATCAAACATATAATCATGATGGTTAATAAAAATCAAGAACACTGTCCAATCCATCATTGGTACCATCCATCACATCAGTAATCGAGCCCCTAAATCACCACTACTTCCATCTCCTGACCTCACCATCCCGTCCTCTGCTACAATATACTGTGGCGTCGACTGCACTACCTAACCACATATAGAACCCGTAAGCGGAAGTGTCGATCGACCACATCGACCAAGCTCCCCAGCAGGCATCCGCTAGTCGTCATCACATGTCTAGGGGAGTGCGCTACACAAACCTCCCACGACTCCAAGTTTCGGGGGATAAACGGTGGGAAATTCCTCCACCCCCCCTAATAGTACTAGGGTCAACACCCTAGATCAACCATACTGTGCCATCACTATTCTAAGGGGTCCCGTCATTGGAAAACCACTTTGGGAAGTCACAATTCCTGTCAAAACTCACTCGCCCATAAGTCATAGAAATATTGGAATTCACAATTAAATAGCATGAAATTTGATATAACATCATTATACTCATGATGTTTAATACATCGCATGCCCCTTGGCAATATAGGAATCCGCCTATCTCATAGACAATTAACATGTGGAATAGTTCATCATTAACGTGAAACATATATAAAGCCATACCCAACTCTTTCAAGTGTTAATCCATTTCACTAATACAACATTTACAAATAATCATGTAAGTACTTTTGCAAACAACTAAATTAGTCTTCCTCATATGGATATTCTATATTCAATTTTGAATGTTCAAATGAAATAACATATTTATTGTCATTAATAAATTAAAACATTATATTCCATTTACTGTCCACACATAGGGAGTCCATTTATTCACATAACAATAGTCTTACTCAACTTAGATGAGTCTAACATATAATAAAACAAATGAAAATGTTAAGCTAATTCACATTAGAGTTTTAATTACTAAGTGTGCAAATATGGGGTATTACATACACCCACCCTTCAAGAAACTTCGTCCCAAAGTTATGGTCATTCACAATTTTAAGAAAAATCTCGATACCATATCTCTATTCCTTCCGATTAAAATACCTTATCCATGCTAATCCCATGAGACAATCAAATGATCAACATCTTGTTATTATATAATTTTACCTCTTCCACCACATAGGATGTGTTCTCAAGTTACGCTTTACATGATATACACACAATTGATCTAACTTCATCAAGGGTTATCAATTCATTTAGTCCTAGTTAGTTAACATATAATCATAATCTGTTGTTGTTTTCTATATCATAGTTCATAAGAAGACCTTGTCTCCCATATCACATTCCCTCAGGTTCAAGGTGTATTGTTATGACTCATTTATGGATTTTTAGATTCAATGAATCTTTTCCTAATAATCAGTAATTACTTTCTCATTATTATATTCAATTAGACTCAAATCTCAACAGTATCTTGAATGATGTGCTATAGAATAATTTGGATAGCACCATGTCTATCAATGAGTACACCTCACCAATTAACACTTGTCAAAGGAGAATTGCGACACACGAGTCTCATGCTATGTAGAAAATACTTGTTGTTTCCATTTTACACATAGATTGCTTCCAACCCTTATAGTTTTAACTAATTTGTCTAATAGTGTGATTAACTCATGAACATCGTGAATCTTGACCAACATATCTACATAGGTACATCATATATCTATATGTTATATGACGAAGCTTCTACATCATAACCCTACCTTAGTATATTTTCACAATGGGAAGGGTGCTACTTTACTTAATGCAATTAATCAGATATTGATTTTTACCAGGATGCATATGACTAGGCATGCGCTACACATACTCATCCTACTTATTTATTCAATGGTTTTGTAAGGATACTTATAATTTTCCATAAATAAATTCTTTTGCAATTATATCATTGAACCGCACACAATACTGACCACTTATGGCCTCTAGCCCTATTCGATCACTATCCATCTCCCTCAATCTCTTTTCACTTACAATGAAGGAAGTCCATATGTAGGATGAAGATTCCCCTTACTCATGGGTAGGTTTAGAAAATTATGTCCCATTAATGTTTATCATTTACCCTTGGTTTATTTATTAATAAGGAAGACTTCCAAGGTGATGACCATAGTTGCTCTACTAAATATGCATCCCTGCTTGTTAATTTATTAACTAAATCATAAGTTGTTGTCTCTTTTGTTTTTTGTTTGTTTAACCAGTGTTGATACTCTAGATGATGTTGACCAATTATTTAATAAATGCCCCTACCCACAATAGTATTACAAAACTTGCATAGGTTTACAACTTACTTTCCCTCGGGGTCCATCAACATATTATCTATAATATTACTTGTAATTATTACACTTAGAATTACCCATTCTTAATATCTTCCTCTTTCCTAGTCATGCTTTGTAACAATTTATCTATACCTTATCCTTAAATCATAATAACAACATGATCTCTAGTCATTGTACATTTCTTTGGACATCTTATGCTTTTATTCTTACGAAGAATTTTATTTTTATTATGAAAGTTCAACACCGGGGTGAACATGCCCCATGCTCTTTATTAGAGTTGAAACTAACTTTAGTTAACTCCCAAGACTTATCTTAGATTAGTTATATGGAAAATATCCCCTCGAAAACATCATATTAGGCATGCCGATTTCTTTTGGTTAACCTTTATCTTAACCACTAGATCATCTACTCATAATGTGGGAGGAATAATTATTGTCATTATTACAAAATTTCAATCATTTCTCAACACAATCGTTATAGTTCATAAATTCATCAACAAGTATATAGTCATACTTAATTATAGGTCAACTAAACCACCTCACCCTAATACTTAATAAGTGAATAATTGGCAAATGGCCCCTATGTTATACGTCACACACCCTTTCCTATTCCATCAAATTCCTTCCTAAGTTACAAATGTGTTGCATTAGGTAACCCAAAACCTCAATACATATAAGACTATACTTAGGTGGTTAATAATACTTTTAACTTTTTACTTCATACTTGAGCCCCTAAGCCCCCCACATTGTACTATAATTCAGTGTAGGATAAGCTTGCAATTTTTCCAACTAAGTCACACATATTGCAATTTACGTAAAGATTGGATTTCAAAATCCCTTTAGAATATGTGATGGTAGGTAGTCACGAAATATTTTCTTACTCTATATCTTTATATCTTTATATTTTTATTACAATATTCATTGTCTTTATATTTTCAATTTTTTACTCTAAGTTTACTTATATACCCTATTTCTTATAATAACATTTATGTACTCTATTTCTTAATTAAAGCACAAGTTATGTATTATTCATCACTTATATATATATACACATTATGCTAACTTCATGACTTATCTCCATTATCATGCATTTATGCATCTATATTCTATGCCATCCTATTCTCATTGTTTATTTAAAAATACATACTTTATATAGAGAGAAATGTATGGAAAATTAGTGACTACCAAAACTAGGAGACATGTGGCTATAAGAATTACTCATTTACTATTAACAAGATTATGACCGGCATACTTACGGATTCTACCAATACCCTTTATGGAATAAATTCATACGTGTACCCTCGATGGAATGAATTCTTTAGGGCTGCGTTTTTTTTTTGTTCATTTGATTTTGGAGGAGGCCCGTCCCATGAGATGACAATCCATGCCTATTATTTTCTATCCACATATAATTATATTAAAGGTGATTGTTATTGATTAAGGGTAAACGATGTCCCGACGTCCCTGCACACTATTTGCATATCTTATACATATATATTTCTTTTTTTCTTTTTTTTTCTAGTTAAGGGCAAAATGTCGTAGCACAAGGTAATTAATTGGCATTGAAAAAGTAAATCCTGTCACATACCACAACATCAATTTTAGTCAATCCTATTAATGACTTTTGCACGGAACCATTAACACGAATCCCATGGCCTGCCAATTAGTTATGACATCCATATCTAATAGTTATGACCCTCAAGTATCTCACTGTCACTTCTGACTTTCCAAGATAACTATGGATTGCAAGGTTGAGAATTGCCCAATCCATTTCATGCATTAATGGTAGCAGTCGGCTTCATGCAAGATAGGGAGACTACCTGAAGAAGGGTCTTTCACACTTTATGGCAATTTATTACACAGAGCAAGAACAATTTATGCTTAATTATGATGTACACAGTTCTCAAATTTTCAATTACTAAAGCAGGAAAACAATAATAATGCACTAATAATTACAGAGATAAGTTGTGGTTCTCGATATGGATTTATTATTATTATTATTATTATTATTATTTTTTAAGGCCTAGGCGAGCACTCAATAGGATACCTTCATATTGCTCAGCTCTGCATCAGGGGCAGAACCTGCCAATTCCACTTACCCTCTATTGCACTGGGGCCTCTCTAGCAAACCAGGATAAGGTGCTTATGTACTGCGCATCAGATATATAAATTATAATAATGTTTCTAGCATGCCTCTATAGTATGCACACGGGACTTACAGTATAGTATAAAAACATAAATGGATATGTTTCACATAAATAAATTAAAATAAAACCTTTATTCTGATTGTTATGAGACCATTTCCTCTGGGATCCGCCCCTTGTCAGGTGAACTCAACCTTGATTGATTGACCCTTAAACCAATAATTATTTCTTTACTAATTTGTCCCCTTGCTAGTAGTCATAGATTAGATTACATTTTTTTTTATACATTTTACTGATTGATATCATTCAGATGCTCTTGTTAGGAACTCATATATATATATATATATATATATAATTGAAGCAGAAATGTTTTTAGTGATACCTAATCGCCTTGTTCCTCATAAATTTCCTTCTCATCTCCCTTTCCAAACTATGAAATAAAGTAGTCAAGCAGAGCTAAAGGAGCTTTGTGATTTTCGACAGTGGGAGACAATTTCTGGAGTTATATCAGACTCTAGACGGCATGGGAATAATCATCAAACGAAAAGATATATATGGGGATGATGGAAACCCTAGCGGGAGTGTCTAAGATAGCATGAGTTAAATTTAATTACATGGGAGGGTTATTGGGATGTTAGAAATCAAAGACTGTATAATTGAATTTGAAGTCTCTCATTTAGAATTTATTTTGCTCAATTAATAGAGATTTAAAGACAGTTTCCAAAGATTGATATATATATATATATATATATTTAAATAAAATAGTTTAAATTTTATTTTCAAATAAAAGTATAAATACTTTGCATTTTATGGGAAAAATTAATATTTACTTATTACTCGCATAAACTCACATATCGTAAATCATGTAATCCTCAATTTTTTTTTTAAGGATGCCTTCCCCCGTTTGTTTTTTTTTTTTCGGTTAAGTAAGTTTTACTTTCTACAAAATAATGCACTTAACACCCCACATCTATGCATTTCATAGTGGGGTTTTGTCGGTCAATACCCTGGATCATTTGGCAGTCATTTCACATTCGCATTCCTCCGGTGGTGTGTTGGCCAAGTTCTCTCAAAACCTCTCCTGTTGGACCTTGGAAAAAGAACATGCCCCGTGGTTTTTTTATTTATGATGTTGGTATCTATGTTGATGTTGACAGGATGAAAAGAAATAATCCTGGGGATTTAATAATAAGTTTTTTGCAGCATGAGTGGGATACACTCCAAAATATCCCATCAATACATGCATCAACTTGTCAATCCAATTCCTTATGAGGTGAAACCAAGCTTTAAGCAACTGACACACACCAAAAATCTCGTCGATTCTTTACATTTATTAACAATGTGACGGGTTTTACGAGGGTTTAATAGTAGAGTGTTATCTACTTGACTACGGCTGCTATCTATGCCAGAATCCAGGTGATTAATGCCATTAATAACTCTTGTGTGGAACCCTGCTAAATAGTTATGACAACTATCTCTAATAATTATGATCCTCAATGACTTCCATGGTGGTTCGAGTCATCCTCGACCTACCTTGGAACTCACTTCAAATTTGTCATTCCAAAGATAAACATCCATTGATTTATGATGGAGTCATATGAGTGGAAAAGAGCGCCTTATTATATATTTGTTAGGTAACTTGACTAGCTAAATTCATAGGTGAGGTGACAAGCTCAAGAGTCAAGCTAATGCGAATTTAAAAGCCTTCCGTGAGATAACTTAAATATATGAAATACCAGCGGATCTAATGAATGGAACAACTGCAGTATGTGCGTGGCCTCTCCTTTCTTTCACTTGAATATGACCAACAGTTTTGTTTGAAAGCCTCTTATTATTATCCCTTTTTTTTTCTATTAACCAGGCTGGGCTTCTGGTGTAAATCTATTCAAAGAGATGCAAAGTATGGAAACAAACTCCCTATGGTCACTCTAGGAAAATAGTCCATCAAAGCAAAGTGCCCATCAAAATCCAAAAGCTGTCCGCTGGCACGCTGCCATTCAAATCTGAAAAAGAGAATCTATATGGACCCTAGAAAAGCCAACATCAATTCATGTTTGGAACATGCACTCATTCAATTTGAATGAAGATACCAGGTAAAAAAAACTTATGCAGTTTTGGTTCATCAGATTCTACTTTAACTGTGAAGTCTCTGTTCTCATTGTGGTCAGCGTCTCACTACATTCTGCATACCAAAATCTTGTTGTTTCACTCAAGGTGATTGATTCACATTCTGTGCCATCAATCTTCATCTTAGATTTTTCAGAATGAAGGGCAGGAAAGATGAAGAGAAACTCCTCGGGGCTCTGCAAGACTTTACCAGTCGTTAAAACTGGGATGAATTTTTCAAAATCCGCTCAGACAAGCCCTTTGAATGGTATGGCGACTGGACGAATCTTGCGAAGCCCCTAGCGGAACACTGCGGCCTCGTTCCCTCTAAAGAAAACCCAATGGATATCCTGGTTCCAAGCTACAGGAACTCAGAGCTATCGGAGATGCTATATGATGCAGGGTTTAAGCGCATAACAAACATTGACTTCTCTAAAGTGGTAATCAGGGATATGCTTCGAAAGCACCTGCGTGTCCATCCCGGCATGCTCTGGAGAGTTATGGATATGACTCATATGCAGTTCTCAGATGGGGCTTTTGATGTTGTTATCGACAAAGGAGGCTTAGATGCATTAATGGAACCGGAGGTGGGTCCTATACCGGGAATTCAATTCCTCTCTGAGGTGAAGCGAGTACTTAGAAGTGGAGGAAGATACATATGCATCAGCTTAGTCCAAGCACATGTGATAGAATTGTTGTTCTCCAAGTTCAGGTTTGGATGGCAAGTTAGTGTTGCTGCCATACTGCAACAACCTGCTTCTGTTTCAAGTTATCATCCTTTTATAGTAGCTGCAGTGAAAGAAAATTCAAGTGCATTGCGTTCAGTTGCAACATCTTTTGATTCTACCTCTCTCACATACAATAAACTGCAGGTTAAAGGCTTGTTAGAGACAATTGCTAAGGAGAGCAAACTACGTAATCAACATAGTGATGGTGAAGACATAGTATATTCATTTGAGGAACTACAAATTGGAGCTAAAGGCAAAATGAAACAACTTGTTCCTGGCCACAAGACAAGAGTGATGTTGGGTAAGCCTGGCATTTCACGCTTCAACTACAATGCTATAATCATGGATTCTTATGAACGATTTGGACCATTCTCGTATGGTTGTGGAGTTTTTCTGGTACCAAAGGCTGGGGCTCATGAGTGGCTTTTTCTGATTATGGTATTCTTAGATGCTAACCACTATTGTGTTGGCATGGAGGATGTGCAGAAAGATCTAACACCACTTGTGGAAGGTCTTGCTCATGTACAGTCTGAAAATGGTTCCCAGATCCCATTTATGATGGATAGTGATGGGGTTGCAAAGAGGACTATTGTTCAAGAGGTTGATTCTCCTCTCACAGGTTGAATGGCTTGTAAGTATACTCAATGGCGATTCTTCTTTTTCCTGTGTTGTTGTTTTTTTGGTTCTTTTGTTTATGTAAATCCATTGGAAATAAAATATACGAGTTCCTTAATAAGGAACAATGAAAATTACAGCAAACACCATCATTATTGAAAACTCAGAATTCTTGGTCATTATTTCCTAATGTGATGTAGACCCTTAAGGTTCCTAGTTTTTGAACCTAGGGCTCTGATACCATATGTAATGCTTTTATTGGCATTATAAATTTTAATGTAATTGAAATTAGATTTTGTGACTAAACAACAAATAATCAAAGTGTAACCATAACAACATATAAGCAAAATGTAAGCATTTTGCAATAGCATCAAATAACTTAGAATATTTAAAACTTCATTGGTGATTCACACAACATAAATTAACATCATAATTCATGTAGCAATAGCATCATATAATAATTTTACAACAACATATAAACAATTAACAATCACAAGAAAAATACCTCGTTATAAGAATGGTGACAGAGTCCAAACTGAGCAAGCTTTCCTCTACTTCTCCTCGAGTTGCTTCCATCTTTATTGCCCAAAGTGGGACCATGGTTTTACCTCCCAGCAAACTAGGGGTCTAGCCATCTCCCTAGCCCCAGAAGACCATTGAACGGTCCCATCCAAATGGCCTCCTGGCCCTACGTGCCCGAGACCCCCAGAGAACAGAACAGTGATGCACCAGTAGGCTATGAATCAAATCTTCCAAGAGTTCTCAAACTCTTCCAACTCTTCAAAACTTCTCATACCCCAAAATACCCAAAATTCTCCATCCTAGAATACTCTCACTAAAATAATCTTCAAGAGAAAAAGAACCTCCCTCCTTCCACTATCAAGTCTCATATTTATATCAAAAATCCACATCCATCAATAAATTCCCATAAATAATAGTCATCAATCAATAAATTCATTTTCTCCAAAAAATAGAAATTTGATTTAAATAATTAAAATATTAATAAACATGGATGCAAAGTCTCACTTGTCATGCTTCCATATTAATGCAACTATGACAACCAATTTCTAAAAATTTGTGCAAATCCTATCTATCCATTTATTTATATTATCCTTTCATTCATAAGTCAAATAAGATATTTTCATATACTATATTATATTATGACATATTTTATATTATATGTATATAATTATATATGTTATTTAATAATCCAATCAATTTATATAAATCGAAATCATTTTAAACAAGTCAACAAACTCATACTTTCAACACACAACTAATGCTTTCATCAATTCATCAACCAAGTTACTAATAGATAAGATAATCATATTAATTTATTCATCGATCGGCCAATCATAGTAATGTAATCACGAATTGACGTATGCACGGCCAGTGCACACGTCTTAAGTGTGCGTACTAATAATCACATTTAATGCTCCTAATAAATCATTATTACATCCTCTCAAACAACGTATAGAAGAACAATTAAACATTGCATCATTCATCATTCATAATCATTCATATAGAAACAATAAGACAAAATTAGATAAACATAATGGTGAAATCAAACATATAATCATGATGGTTAATAACAATCAAGAACACCATCCAATCCATCATTGGTACCATCCATCACATCAGTAATCCAGCCCCTAAATCACCACTACTTCCATCTCCTGACCTCACCATCTCGTCCTCTGCTGCAATATACTGTGGCGTCGACTGAACGACCTAACCACATATAGAACCCGTAAGCGGAAGTGCCGATCGACCACATCAACCAAGCTTCCCCAGCAAGCATCTGCTAGTCGGCATCAGACGTCTAGGGGAGTGCGCTACACAAACCTCCCGCGACTCCAGGTTTCGGGGGATAAACGGTGGGAAATTCCTCCACCCCCCCTAATAGTACTAGGGTCAACACCCTACATCAACCATACTGTGCCATCACTGTTCTAAGGGGTCCCATCATTGGAAAACCACTTTGGGAAAGTCACAATTCCTGTCAAAACTCACACTCACCCACAAGTCATAGAAATATTGGAATTCACAATTAAATAGCATGAAATTTGATATAACATCATCATACTCATGATGTTTAATACATCTTGTGCCCCTTGGCAATATAGGCATCCGCCTATCTCATAGACAATTAACATATGGAATAGTTCATCATTAACATGAAACATATATAAAGCCATACCCAACTCTTTCAAGTGTTAATCCATTTCACTAATACAACATTTACAAATAATCATGTAAGTACTTTTGCAAACAACTAAATTAGCCTTCCTCATATGGATATTCTATATTCAATTTTGAATGTTCAAATGAAATAACATATTTATTGTCATTAATAAATTAAAACATTATATTCCATTTACTTTCCACACATAGGGAGTCCATTTATTCACATAAAAATAGTCTTACTCAACTTAGATGAGTCTAACATATAATAAAACAAATGAAAATGTTAAGCTAATTCACATTAGAGTTTTAATTACTAAGTGTGCAAATATGGGGTATTACAGGGTGACTTCAATCCATATTTGAATTTTAAGGATGACTTTAAACTGTGGTTTAATTCAATCCATAGTTGAGTTTTAGTCAAGGTTGACTTTGAACCATGGTTGAATTTAATCTATAGATAACAATAGTTCATGGTTGACTTTAAGGTTAATTTCAATCTAAGTTGTTTGTAACCAATCAAAGGTTGACTTTCAATATAACATTGACTATAATCCATGGTTGAATTCAATCCAAGGTTGTCTTAAAACTATGGTTGAATTCACTGCAAGGTTGACCTACATCCAACGGTTGACTTGAATCCATTAGTAATATTAACATTAATGACTTCAATCCATGGTTCACTTCAATCCATAGTTGACTTCAATCAACAATTGCCTTCAATCCAATGCTAATTTTGAACTATGGTTGACTTCAATCCACAATCCACATTGACCCATGGTTGTCATCAATCAATAGTTGACTTGTGAGTAAGTTTCACTTGAATAAACAATTGACTTTTAAGAAAGGTTGACTTCAATCCAATGTTGACTTCAATTCAAGGTTGACTTCAATCCATGGGTGATTTCAATTCAAGCTTGACTTCAATTAATGGGTGAATTCAATCCAAATTTGACTTCCATTCATAGTTGAATTTTAAGCAAGGTTTACTTCAATTCGATGTTGACTTCAATCCATGCTTGAATTCAATCTAAGATTGACTTGCATCTAAGGTTGAATTCAATCCAAGGTTGACTTCAATCAATGCTTGAATTCAACTTGATACCATCGTTGAATTCAATCAAAGGTTGGTTTCAATACTTGGTTGACTTCAACCCATAGTTGACTTCAATCCACAGTTTTTGTTTAAACATAATTGACTTCAATCCATGGTTGAATTTAATCCAAGGTTGACTTTAATCCAAGGTTGGCTTTTAAGCATGGATGACTTCAATCCAAGTTCGAATTAAATCTGTATTTGGCTTCAATCCATGTTCATTGACTTCTATCCAAACTTCACTTCAATCTATGATGGGTGGACTTCCCACGGTTTTTAGCTGATCGAGGGACACTTCAATGGTGAAGTGATGGTTAACTTGCGGATGCAAAGATGGGTGCCCGATGAAATGATGCCATGGAGTGTATACCTACAAGATAACTGAATAGAAATGGTTGCTTCTGATGGTGGGGAGGGGACGGCCATAGGTATCTTTGTGGGAGTGATGATATGAGGGGTATTATGAAGGGTAAAGTGCTCATGGAGGTGTGAAGGTGGCTTCGTGAATCATTCTCGTAACCTTTGTCAATGAGTGTGACGTGCATCTACTTAGTGGAGTAAATGTGCAATTATGAAATGATACTCTAAGAGAGGGTCGTTTAAATTTTGGTTAGATTCCTCGAACTTGTGGGGGGTCGACATCATCAACACCAATTGATGATGGTGATGGAAGTGGTGCGCACCCATGGGGAAACATGTTATTCACGAAAATTATGTTGATCGCACATCAAGGGCCTGAATGAGGACCCTATGGTTATCAACATGAATATTGGGATATGTTAATTTTTCAGAATTTGCTTCAATCTGATCTAGGATCTTAACTGAGAGAACAACATGTACAGCATATCTATAGCATATCAATCATGAACACAATAATGCAAGCACACAAGAGACACAAAGTTTACTTGGGGAAAACCATAAAGGTTAAAAACCCCAATAACTTCCTCAGAGATAGATAGAGCAATGATACAACCCAAGCATAAGAGATAGACATCTCCTAGCAGCAGCTTCTCCTCCTCCAAATGTGCACCGCTCTCCCGAGAGTGGGAGAGAGAATAGAATGATCAAATAGAGTGCCTCCCGCACTCTATTTATACTTTACTTGACTTACCTAATAACCTTTACTAGGTCGGCCTCAACTTAACCACATAACACAATGCTGACTGGGCCGACACCCAATAGGGTGGTCTAATAACCCTTTGATCCACATGGAGGACCCCCACTAGGGTGGTCTAATAACCGTTCAACCCACATGGCTTATACAGGGCCGACCCCAACAAGGTGGTCTAATAACCCATAAAGTATAAGTTACGACACTTACAATATAAATGACGACACTTCTGTATAGAGAAATAATAACATCTCTATAGGAATACAAACACTTCAACATAGAGGAATAATACCATCTCTATAGGAGTACAATATACATATATGAAATACATTCCGAAGTTACATATACATCAACACTCCCTCTTAATTAGGAAGGTATTTCTCAACACAGGTCTTCTAGCACAAGTCTTCTTCTCTAGATCATTGTCACTAGATAATCGTCATCGAGACATCGTCATCGTCACTGTTGCTACTATCTCAATCAATCTCTGAATCTACTCGTCATAGGAAGTTCTACAGAGCCAGTCGTTTTTCATACTAGATGTAGGCCCACCACCTACAGGTCTTCATCATCAATGGCCATACTGTGGATCCTCGGACTGATTACGTGTGTCAACAAAACCTAGCGCAGACTATAGGTTCTTTTACATGTTGACCTTCAAAAAACCTACTCAGAGCATCCTAGGATGTTACGAGCACACAGCTCTACCTATCTAGATCTTGATAGAGCATCCTAGGATGTTACAAGCACACCATTCTACCTGTCTGAATTTTAAAGGATCTTTTCTATCTGGACTTTCACAAAACCTACTTATAGCATCCTAGTGCATACTATAGGATCTCAATAAAGCAACCAAGGATGTTACAAGCACATCACTCTACCTGTCCGATTTTCTAAAGGATCTTTTCTATGCGAAACTGTAGAAAAACCTACTTAGAGCATCCTAGCGTAGACTGTAGGATCTCGATAGAGAAACCCAAGATGTTATGAGCACATTGCTCTACTTGTCCGGTTTTTAAAGGATCTTTTCTATGTGAAACTGTAGCAAAACCTCGAAAGAGCATCCTACCGTAGACTATAGGATCTCCCAGGATATTTTCTATGCTACTTGCACAACTTGTCCATGGCCACAGAGTATCAAACCGATACTCACCATATCATCCTGATGTACATCATCACATGATCAACCTGATCATCATCATAGCATCAACTTGATGTGTATCATCTGGAGCGACATCCTGAAGCTCGTCATCTGTGATCATCCCGATCATCATAGCATCAACTTGATGCATACATAACTACATGATCACACTGATCATACAAGTATCCACCTGATACATACATAAGTACATGATCATACTGATCATACAAGTATCCACCTGATACATATCATCATACATGATCAACCTGATCATATCCAGCGTCAACATCATCGTAGCATCAACTTGATGTGTATCATCTGGAGCGACATCCTGAAGCTCGTCATCTGTGATCATCCCGATCATCATAGCATCAACTTGATGCATACATAAGTACATGATCACACTGATCATACAAGTATCCACCTGATACATACATAAGTACATGATCATACTGATCATACAAGTATCCACCTGATACATATCATCATACATGATCAACCTGATCATATCCAGCGTCAACATGATGTGTACATACATACATATAAATGATCCAACTGATCATATCCAGCATCAACATGATGCGTACATACATACATATAAATGATCCAACTGATCATATCCAACATCCAACATGATGCATATAGAGTAGTAACTGGAGCATCATCCTGATGATCATCATCCAACGCTTACATCTATAGCTATGTGAAGGATCCTCCTTCCAACATGCTTGGAATGGCTTCAACAAATGTCTCCATCACTTCTTCCTCGAAGTGTGGTCAATCTAAAGAACACCAAGCCTCTCTCTGAAGTACTCAAACTTCACTCTGGCTAGTGGCTTCGTCAATACATCTACAATCTTCTCATCCATCGCAACATACAGGAGCTTCACTGCTCCTTTCTGCACCATATCCCTGATATAGTGATATTTGATCTCTATGTGTTTCAACCTGTCGTGGAACTCTGGGTTTTCAGATAGCTTGACACAACTCTAGTTGTCACAAAAGATACCAGTAGCCTCCAGCCGGAGATCAAATAACTCAGACAATAGCTTCCAAAGCCATACTAGCTCACAACTAGCCAAACAGGTTGCAACATACTTTGCCTCGGCTATACTCAGTGCTACGCAGGACTGCTTCCTGCTAAACAAAGAGATCATACCTTATCCCATACTGAAGTAGCACCCAGATGTACTCTTCCTATCTGCAGCACTACCTGCCCAATCTAAATCAACATAAACCTATAGGTTAAACTTTTGATTCACTTCATACTTGAGCCCATAATCAACTATACCCTTCAAGTACCTCAGAATATGCATTACAACAACCAGGTGAACACTCCTCGGATCCATCAAGAACTGGCTCAATGTGTTCACCGCAAAGCAAATATCTGGTCTCATGTTCGTCAGGTGCATCAAGGACCCAATCATCTGACAATACATAGTGATATAAACTGGCTCAGATGAAGCATCACACAGAAGCTTCAGGTTTGATGCCATAGGTGTGGCCATGGCCTTGTAGTCCATCATCCCAATCCTCTTCAGGATCTCTACTACATACTTCCCTTGTCCAAGCAAGATTCCATCTACACTCTGCCATACCTCCATACCTAGAAAATAGTGCACCATCCACAAGTTCTTCATCGCCAACTTGGCAGCAAGCTTCCGCTGCATGTCAGCAATCAATCTATCTTCACCTGTAATAAATAGGTCATCCATATACAAAAGTAGTATCACTGGATTTCCTTCCTCAACCTTGTATTAAAGGTTGGAATCCGCTTTACTCTTGGCATTAGAGAAATTTTGAGGTCAAAAAAGGGCCTCAAAACAAAGAAAATGTACTATAAAATACAACCAATCACATTCTAGTAGATGACATCATCCCCCTTGGTGAGGTGGCATTGCATGAGTTAAGAATGTTTATTTGTCAAATTTTCTATGGTGGATGAAAACACATAGTTAACCAAGGTAGTGGTGTAAGTACTTTTAAGTCATAAAGTAAAGTACTCATAATGATAGTCTTTTCATAAAATAATATTATTGTCATTTTCAAGTAAAGTACTCATAATGAATGTCTTTTCACATTTTCACATAAAATAATATTATTGTCATTTTCAAGTGAAGTACTCTTAATTCATAAAGAAAGTCCTTTCACATTTTTTTATAAAATAATATATTATCATTTTTATGTTTTTAATTTTAAATTATATATTCACTCCATTCTATTTAATAACATAATGTCAAACTAATAAAGAATAATAATAGATTTAATAAATAATAATAATAATAATAATAATGCAATGTGGATTATAATAATATTATTGACATTTTACATGTAAATAAATTCTCAATTAAATTACATTATTAAATTAATGAGAAAAGAACTAAATATAAAAAGTCAACATAAAATTTAAAAAAAGCTCTTAAAAATGTTTTTTATTATTTAATTTCATTTGCAAGTTCAAGACAAATAAATGTTAAAGGACAATACATTTTTGGGAATTTACAATGAATCTTAGTCACATCAATGTAGACTTATTTTATTAATTTTATTTCTAGTGAATTTTGAAAAGTAACTCAACCATGGTTATTTATATTGTGCATAGAAAATAGTGTGGGAGGTGACTTGTCATATATACCTACCCCATAAAACCCCCAATTCATAATATTTTAATATATCTCATATTTTTGTAGTACATCTCTTAGGAGGCCCTTTTTTGACCTCAAAATCTCTCTAATGTAAAGCCCAAACTGGATAGAAAGTTGTCTATCCTACCATACCAAGTTCTTCACATATATGACTCCCTGTCATGTGTCTCAAAACCAAGTGGCTGCTCCACATACACTTCTTCTTCAACTACACCATTCAAGAAAGTTGACTTGAAATCCATCTGGTGTATCTTCCATTTCATCACTACAGCCAGAGCAAGTATGGATCTAATGGAAGTGTATCTAGCTACAGGAGCAAAAGTCTCTATGCTACCACCTGCAACATGTTTGATCTTGTAGATCCTCATGGAAGTCACTTCAGACTCCCCTTCATGTCTTGGGACTGCATCCCAAATATCTTCATGATTGACTAGTAGTCCTAGATCATGGGAACTTCAATATCTTCAAAATTTTCAATAGATAACTTTGTTGCTGAATAAATGTTGTAGTCCTTCTTTTGTAGGTGATGGTATACAATCTTTCCTACACAACGAGTTAAATTGCATGATTAGAAAACATCTCATAGTTTTCAGAACAAATTCTTACACATAAAGAAATATGTCATACAGTCATGCAATTATCTTAGCCAATGCTTCAATACAACATTTATCCATCTCTCGTAACTTTCTAGATCCCTTCCAATCTCTACCAAAACATTGTTAAGAGTGTGCACAACTCCCAACATGTCAGCAAAGAGGTTTAATTCTAGATAAGTAGCAATGGAGTGTTGTATAGTGCCATAGGCCACTTACCCATGTATATTAGTAGTATACTATTCATCAATGCAACTAAGCACAATACACAACCTAATTCTAGGAACATGAGTATATACATTATTGAACAGTATTATTAAAATGATAAAATATGCAAGGAATGATAATTCAAATACTTATCCTTTTTTGTTTGTTGGGTTGATTCCCTTTCAATCTTTACTTCTATTTTACAACTCCATTCTGATGTGGATTGTGAGAACTGGTCAACTCCCTTTGAATATCTGCATCCTTGCAGAAACTACTGAAGTGTGCTCCTTCTTGATCTTTTCTTCTTGACAGGAAACAACTAAAGTGTGCTCCCTCTTGATCTTTGCTTCCTTGCAGGAACAACTGGAGTGTGCTCCCTCTTGATCTTTGCTTCCTTGCAGGAACAACTGGAGTGTGCTCCCTCTTGATCTTTGCTTCCTGGATTACCTGTCCTTGAACTTATATCCATCGCTATGCATGCTTATTAGTATCATCATTGTTTTATCCTCGAGGTCTCATACTTAATCACACATTCATTAGTCTAATCTTAATACTTATCAAAAAACAATAATCTTAAACATGTATAGTCATGATCATTTCAAACACAGATAATAAACATTGGTATTCAAGGTTTCAGGGAAGTCTTCTTTTACTCATGCATATTCTTATTTGATCATAGGACTCTTCTGGTCAGTTAAATCATCAATCAAGATAAGAGACATAAAATGCATAAACCCTTGATTACTTACATTTCTAACTTTATGAGTAAACATAACCAATCATACCAAGTATACTTATATAATGGATCCTAACACAAGGTAGGATTCTGACTTGATATAGGAAAAACATACCTGGATTGGTATGTTAGCTAGTTATGTCTAACATAACCACATGGTGTCTTCTTGTTCTCTTCAATGACTTGTGCTAGTAACCTACATATCTCATAGGTTAACCATTATAGATCCAAGTTATACATACCTCGCAAATAGATCTTCTAAGTGATTCATGACAATGGATGAATATTTGTCCTCATGTCATCATGATCGTATGTTCTTGAACTAGAACATGATTTGTCTTTCTTGGTGTACCTTTCATGTTAGCGGACAACATAAACCTCATACAACACCATAATGCGTTAGTACAATCATAAGTGTCAACATCCTAATCAATGAATATCTTCTATCATGCATTGATAATTTTATTAAGGTGATACGACAAGTCTAAATTTAATCAAGATTGTACTAACCTTAATAATATGAAGATAAACATACAATAAAATTAATCATGAGAAAATCTCGAAACATACCTGGATGAGTCATACCTGTCGAGATTGCTTGTAATCTTCTTATGTAAGGCCTTAGCCTCATCTCCCTTTGAAACAAGAACTTCTTCACTTATGCAGGTGACCAATCCATTCTCTTCTAGGATTAACCCAATCCACTTGATTTGCAGGAACTGGATCTTGACCTGGATTAGGGTTTGTCAGAGAAACCCTTAAAATTCAAACTTCCGAAAGGATAGAAGTATGCACCTTGACGAGCTGATCAAGCTGGTATACTCATAATTTGAAAACTGCAAAGTTTCACCCCTCAAATTTTCCTTTGAAGCTTCTGGATTCATTGGACATGAACCCAAACTAGGGTTTGATAAAGCCCACCCTTCTTCCCAGTCAAAAGGTTTGATCCAAAGCTCTAAGCTTCTATTTTTCAGGAGCTTCCAGCCGTGGTCACAAATTTAAAAAATTCCCATTTTTGCAGAAGCCCTAATTTTCCACTTTTTCGATCAAAGTCCCGAACTAGGGTCTGATCAAACCCGGCCTTTTTCCCAACCAAAAATTCTGATATTGGCCTCTAAATTTCTATTTTGATGAGTAGCATTCAGCCATGGTCTCTGATTACAAAAATTCCAACTTTCTCTCAAACCCTAAATTCTGGAAGCCATGAATGGAAGTGCTAAAAAATAATTATGTTTTGACAGAAATATGTACTTGATTTTTCTAATGTAACTCCGAACTTTTCAATCCAAAGGGTCTGAAAATGTTTCTTGTGATAGCCTAACCTATCATCTTTCCAACCCCACAAGTCTGACCTCAAATGGATTCTCTGAGAGAGAGTTATGCCAAGTGTTGCAACATGACCTGTTTATGGGATAAAACAAAAGAGTGAACTTGTACGGCATTCCATGTGTCACTGGTTCCATTTCGGCCTATGAAAAAGTTACTTGAGAAAGTACAGTCCGTGGAATACCTATCACTTTTTACAAAATTTCATTTGGAGCTTCCTATCCCAAGTAATGACCTTTTTTCCAAGGTCACCTATTTATGATTGAGATCTGGAAGAGGCAGAAACCCTATATTGTACAGATCATAAATCACGAAGTACAATGAATTAGAGGTTTTCCTTTGGACACAAGGTACATGGGGATCTTAGCTTTGCTCTGTACAATTTTCAGACCTTGAAACCTTGTCAAAATTTATTTATACCGAAAGTTCTATGATGACTGGTTTTTGCTATATCAAGCCCTAGCATCATAAGTGTAATAAGTGTCATACATGCCATACCATGCCTTCTTTCAGGCTAGCTCTGATACCATGTTAATTTTTCAGAATTTACTTCAATCTGATCTAGGATCTTAACTGAGAGAACAACATTTACAACATATCTACAGGATATCAATCATGAACACAATAATGCAAGCACACAAGAGACATAGAGTTTACTTGGGGAAAACCGTAAAGGTGAAAAACCCCAATAACTTCCGCAGAGATAGATAGAGCAATGATACAACCCAAGCATAAGAGATAGACATCTCCTAGTAGCAGCTTCTCCTCCTCCACAAGTGCACCACTTTCCCGAGAGTGTGAGAGAGAATAGAATGATCAAATAGAGTGCCTACCTCCCGCACTCTATTTATACTTGACTTGACTTGCCTAACGACCTTTACTAGGTCGGCCTAAACTTATCCACATAACACAATGCTGCCTGGGCCAACACCCAATAGGGTGGTCTAATAACCTTTTGACCCACATGGCCGACCCCCACTAGGGTGGTCTAAGAACCCTTCGACCCACATGGCTTATACAGAGCCTACCCTTACAAGGTGGTCTAGTAACCCAGAAAGTATAAGTTACGACACTTACAATATAAATGACGACACCTCCGTATAGAGGAATAATAACATCTCTATAGGAATACAAACACTTCCGTATAGAGGAATAATACCATCTCTATAGGAGTACAATATACATATATGAAATACATTGCAATGTTACATATATATCAACAGGATATGCATTATAAACAGAGGGTATATAGAGTCTATATGTCAGTTTTAGAATGATACCTATGGTAGGGTGCGTGCCCCTCATTGCTAGAGCTTGGAGTCTTATTCTTATAATGGAAAAACAAGAGGTTCCATAATGTCTTAATCACGATCCTACACATACGACGCACATACCCAAGTGTAGTAAAGGACATAGCCAAGGTATTAACAATACAAAAATAATATAATTAGAACAATACATACTTGTGGGGTACTTTGGATAGGAAAATAGTGTGTCAGTGACATTGGTGGGAATCCAAATTAAGTTGTTCCATGTCGAATAGCTTGAAGCGTTCTTCATCATGGTGCAAATGGTTTTGGAAATAGAGTTATGGTTTGTCCATGGCTTTAATTGGAGGTTTAGGTCAAATGTATATAAAAGAGGGCTGGAGCCCACTTTTCGAAATCATTTGTACTTTGTGCCACCGAACTCCTAGAGTGCATTTTGAGTGTTTTGGGAGATCCAGTGCACTGTTCGGCAATCTGTGAGTTCCAAGTAAGCCTAAACCTAGTCCTGTTTAATTTTATCCACGTAGATTTAGGGTTGGGGGTCTCTTGGGTGGCCAGCAGTAATTTTATGGTGTTTATGGTTGCAACATGAGATTTTGAGAAAATCTCGTGTGATAGCGTGAGATTTTTTAAAAATCCTGTGTAGTAGCACGATATCTTTTAAAAATATCACACTGTCCTAACACTGGATTTTCTAAAAATAGTGCGCTCACTAGTGTGGAAGATATGTACTGTATCGTGCGTAATGCAAAATAAATACGCTTCGGCCACGTGGTGATTTTAGCATGATTGTTAATCAAATAGTCGTGCTGCCTGCGTGATCAAACTGTGTATATCTCGTGTGCTCATTCTACGTGTCCAAATAGTGTTTTAGTCATGCTACGTGCATATATGTTGTAAAATGTCGCACTACGCGTGGATCGTTCTAGGAAAGTCTGCGCTAATGATTTTTTATGGTTAACATGTGATTATTTCCATATGCAAGTGGTTTCTTAATAGTGATGGCACACCTTTGAGATGTTGAGTGGAGGGAGAGAGATTTTTATGACATTCGAGTTGTTGTGTTAGCCAAGCAAGTAGTGACCGATGACTTACAAGATGTTGGGCTCTTGAAGTTCTTCAAGATCCCTTTGATGTAGTCGGTCGACTACCTCTTGTGGCGGCTACTGGACATGTGGGACCCTGACCACAGAGTGTTCCATGTGGGAGGTGAGGACCTAAGTATTATGACTCAATATATTTACTTCTTGATCATGTTGACTCCCCGAGGGGTGAGGGAGACTCTCCCTCAATAGTTTGTTGGGGAGATGATCCACACTTTTGGTAAAACTAGGCTTTATCGCACTTTTGGTAAAACTAGGGTTTGACTTTCCCAGAGTTGCACCCAACTAAAAACCTCGATCCAAGGCTCATAAGATAGATCTTTAGAAGGGCTATTTATCCATGCAACTAGAATCCAAAAATACTAACTTTTGCAGAAACCCTAATTTTGGGAGAGAGAGAGAAATATAATTTCACCTTGTGAAAGATGTTCTATTCAGGTTATCTCTAATACCATGTTAAGTTTAAACCAAATAGACTAGCAATATCACTGAAAGAAACATAATCACATGATAGCCACATAATTTACCCTGGAAACCCTCATGGGGTAGAAAACCCAGCAAAGCTTTCCTCAATAAGATGATCAACAAAAATATAAGATGTGCTCCAAGACTTGACCTCCTTCTCTACCTCATATGCAGACCTCCTAGACACAACTGCGCTACTTTCTGAGTTGTGGAAGTGTGTCAAATGAGGAGCTCTCCTCCTCTATTTATATTAGTTCCCGACTGACCAAAATCCCTAATGGGGCCAACCTCTCCTAGAGAAGTCTAATAACCCCTAAAATATAAAATCAGGGCCGACCCCCACATGGTGGGTCTAATAACCCTAGTTACCACAAGCCATCGGAGGAATAAACATCTCTGGATACATAATAGAATCACCTCGGAGGGATGAAACATCTCTGAAATAATAATGTACAAATATAATATTCTTAGAAGTTACAATATTCAACACTCCCCCTTAATGAGAAGGATATTATAACAACATCTGTAGGAGCAAGGAGTCATCGACTACATCATACATGATACATCTATAAATCATTGGAAGCTTTCTTCAATACATCATCATTAGTAACTCAACCAGTTACTGTAACATCAACATCATTGTCATCGCACGATCATCAGTATCATCATCACACGATCATCAGCATCATCATCACATGATCATCGGCATCGTATTCACACAATCATCGACATCATCAGCATCGTCATCACACGATCATCGGCATCGTCATCACATGATCATCGACATCGTCATCACACGATCATCGGCATCATCATCACATGATCATCGACATGGTCATCACACAATCATCAACATCGTCATCACACGATCATCAGCATCATCATCACATGATCATCAGCATCGTCATCACATGATCATCAGCATCATCATCACACGATCATCAACATCTTCATCACATGATCATCAGCATCGTCATCACACAATCATTAGCATCGTCATCACATGATCATCAGCATCGTCATCATACGATCATCAACATCATCATCACACGATCATCAACATCGTCATCACACGATCATCAGCATCATCATCACACAATCATCAACATCGTCATCACACGATCATCAGCATCGTCATCACACGATCATCATCGTCGTCATACGATCATCAGTATCATCATCATACGATCATCAGTATCATCATCATATGATCATCAGCATCGTCATCATACAATCATCAGCATTCGATCTACAGTATCTGGATCATCTCGATCTACATGAGCATCACACGATCATCAGCATGGTCATCATACTATCATCAGCATCGTCATCACACGATCATCAGCATAGTCATCACATGATCATCAGCATCATCATCACACGATCATCAACATCGTCATCACACGATCATCAACATCGTCATCACATGATCATCAGTATCGTCATCATACGATGATCAGCATCGTCATCACACGATCATCAACATTGTCATCACACAATCATCAGCATCATCATCACACGATCATCAACATCATGATCGTCATCACACGATCATCATCGTCGTCATACGATCATCATTATCATCATCATATGATCATCAGCATCGTCATCATACAATCATCAGCATTTGATCTACAGTATCTGGATCATCTCGATCTACAACATCTGGATCATCTTGATCTACAGCATCTGGATCATCTCAATCCACAGCATACTTTGCAATACACATGATCATATTACAGGATGATCAATCCCGCTCTCTTTAGGACATAGGTCCATAAATGATACAATCTAGATCAAGTTCCAAGATGATCAGTCCTTATCACTTTAAGACATGTCTCATGTCTAGGGATGATGCAATCCCATCACATACATTTTGAACCCAGTTCATGGACGATGTAGTCCTCACATGTACCTTTAAGACAATTCTCATGTCTAGGGACGATCCAATCCCATCACGTACATTTTGAACCCAATTCATGGACGATGCAGTCCTTACGTACATTTTGAACCCAGTTCATGGACAATGCAGTCCTCATGTACATTTTGAAGCCAGTTCAGGGACAGTGCAGTCCTCACGTACATTTTGAAGCCAATTCATGGACAATGTAGTCCTCACGTACATTTTGAACCCAGTTCATGGACAATGTAGTCCTCATGTACATTTTGAACCGAGGTCCACGGATGATGTAGTCCTATCTTCAATTCTCGGAGACGTCAATCTATGGCTCAATTTTGGGACCGAAGTCCGGGGAAGATGCAATACCCTACCTATTCATTCAGGACTTCATTCTCAGAGACATCATGTCTACGGCTCTCTTTGGGACTGAAGTCCAGGGATGATTCAATCCTCACATGTCCACCAAGGACTTCATTCTCGAAGACATACATCTATGGCTCTCTTTAGAACATGTGTTCAAGGATGATGCAATCCCTATTCTTTCTTGGAGACATCTGTCTACGGGTCACTTTAGGACTGAAATCCAAGGATGATCCAATCCTCACATGTCCAGCAAGGACTTCATTCTCGAAGACATATGTCTACGGATCTCTTTAGAACATGTGTTCAAGGATGATGCAATCCCTCTTCTTTCTCAGAGACATCTGTCTATGGCTCACTTTAGGACTGAAATCCAATGATGATCCAATCCTCACATGTATCCTCATCAATACAGGTACAAGTATCCTCATCCATACAAGTACATTAATCAATACATATATTCTCATCAATACATCAATACAAGAACTCTCATTAATACATCAATATGTAACAGTACGAGTATTCTCATCAATACATATATCATCAAAAGTATGTATCCTCAGCAATACATATATCATCAAAACATGTATCCTCACCAATACATATATCATCAAAAGCATGTATTCTCACCAATACATATATCATCAAAACATGTATCCTCACCAATACATATATCATCTCACCAATACATATATCATCAAAAGCATGTATTCTCACCAGTACATATATCATCAAAACATGTATCCTCACCAATACCTATATCATCAAAAGTAAAAACAAGTAAAATAAGTATTCTAAGTATAAGAGTCCTAAATCTAAATAATTTAAGTATCCAAGTGTAGTAAATAGGTATCCACATCATCGACCTTGCTGTCGATGAGACATTCTCATCATCAGTGACTATACTACTCCCCCTTCAAGGAGGGTCCTTTTGAACTACACCAAGCTTGTCTCGGAAGTATTCAAATTTCACTTGAGACAGAGGTTTGGTCAAGATATCAACAATGTGATCCTCAGTGCTCACATACTCGAGCTTGATAGCTCCTCTCTGCACCATATCTTGTATATAAAAGTATCGGATCTCTATGTGTTTTGACTTATCGTGGAATACAGGATTTTCTGTCATCTTAATACAGCTTTGATTGTCACACATGATCACAGTGGGATCCATTTCTAAGTCAAACACTCCAGATAATAGCTTTCAAAGCCACACTGCTTCATAGTTGGTAGAGCAGGCAGCTATATATTCTGCTTCAGCAGTACTGAGAGCCACACTAGATTGTTTCTTGCTGAACCATGAGATGATGGTAGATCCAAGACCATAACATCCACCTGATGTACTTTTTATGTCTGAGACACTTCCTGCCCACTCAGAATCTGAGTAACCATGTAATCTGAGTTCATGATCTCTAAGATAATATAGACCGAAATCTAATGTACCCTTTAGGTACCTCATTACATGCTTTGCAGCTATTAAGTGAACCTTTCTAGGTTCTACTAGATACTGACTCAGAGTATTTACAGCAAAGCATATATCTGGCCTAGTATTTGTTAAATACATCAATGACCCAATGATTTGTCTATATAGAGTTAAGTCCACTAATTCGGATGAGTCATTAACTAATAACTTCAAGTTGGAGTCCATGGGAGTGGCCATGGCTTTACACTCCAACATATCAAATCTTTTTAGAATCTCCATAGCATACTTACCTTGATTTAGAAAGATTCCTTTTGGTTCTTGCCATACTTCTAGACCTAAGAAGTAGTGCATTAATCTGAGATCTTTCATCTCGAATTCTGAAGAAAGCTTCTTCTTGCATTCAATAATTTGTTTCTCATTTCCGATTAGAAATAGATCATCTAGATATAACAACAGTATAACTGGTTCATCATCCATCACTTTGAGATAAAGATTGGGGCCAAATTTACTCTTGGTAAAGCCCATGCTTGTTAAGAAATTGTCAATCCTTCCGTACCAAGCTCTGGGAGCTTGCTTCAATCCATATAATGTCTTTTTCAATTTTCGTACATGAGTTCTCCCATCTTTAACTTCAAACCCTTTTGGTTTCTCTATGTAGACTTCTTCTTCAATTACACCATTCAGAAAAGCTGTCTTAACATCCATTTGGTGTAATTTCCACTTCATCATAGATGCAAGTGCCATGATAGTTCTAATTGAAGTATACCTAGAAACTGGTGCAAATGTTTCTTCATAGTCAATTCCCTCTTTCTAAGAGAATCCTCTTGCTACAAATCTTGCCTTGTATTTTTCAATGCTACCATCTGCAGCATGTTTTACCTTGAAAATCCATCTAGAAGAAACCACACTTTTATCTTTTGGTTTGGGAACTATATCCCAAACATCATTTTTCATTATTGACTGATATTCTTCTGTCATTTCTTCTACCCATTCCTTCTTCTAAGCTGCCTCTTCATAGCTAGTAGGTTGTTGATCCACAAGATCACACATCAAGACCATATAGTTGGACACTAGCTTTGGTTTCTTTCTTTCTCTGGTGGAGCCTTCAGGATTTCCATATCTTTCGGCTCCTTCAATAATGTCTCTAGCCCATGCTGGCCTTCTTTTCCTAGATAAGTCTGTAATAGGGGGTTCTTGTGGTTCCAACATGTCATGATCCTCTAGTGAATCATCTTCAGGGATGGGCACAGCCTCTGTGATTCTAGGAGGTGTATCTTCTTGATAGATTTCTTCAAGTTGGCACTTCCTGGATTTCTTGAGAGCTGCTTCTTCATCAAATGTTACATCTCTACTTATTTCCATATGATAAAAACCTGGTATGTAAATTCTGAAGGCTTTGGATGATTCACAATATCCAACAAATATTCCCTTCTTACCAAAAGGATCCAACTTGGTTATCTTTTCTTTTGGAATGTGAATGTACACAAGACACCCAAATATTTTGAGATGACTTACCTTAGGCTTCTTTCCTCTTAACACTTCTTCTGGAGTTTTGAATTGAAGAGCACTATGGGATAGTCTATTTTGAACATAGACTATTGTCCTAGCTACTTCATCCCATAGATACATGGGTAGATCTTGGTCATGTATCATAGTCTTTACAGCTTCCATGATGGTTCTATTCTTCTTTTCAGCAACCCATTTTGTTGGGGATTGTAGGGAGTGGTTAGTTCCCTCTTGATTCCAGCTTCTTTACAAAAGTCTTCAAAGTCCTTTGAAGTATATTCTCCACCATTATCTATTCTGAGAATCTTGATTTTCTTTTCTGAGATATTTTCTATTAGGGCCTTGAACTCTTTGAATTTTCCAAAGACTTCATTTTTACCTTTTAGAAAGTATATCCAAGTCTTCCTTGAATAGTCATCAATGAATGAGAGATAGTATTCAAACCCACTTAGGGAAGTGGTGGGCATTGGTCCACATACATCTGAGTGTATTAGCTCGAAAATGTTCTTAGTCTTTGTTTCACCCTTTGGAAAAGGATTCTTGACATTCTTCCCTTTCTCACATCCTTTACATGAGCCATTACGATCAACCTTCAAATCTGGTAATCCTATGACCACCTTGCTTACATAGGGTAAGGCTTTGTAGTTAATGTGAGCTAATCTTATATTCCATAGCTCACTGGGGCTAGAGGTTTCATGAGCAAGGGAAACTTCTGGATGACCCTTGAGCTTATAGATCCCTCCTTCTTCTTCACCAATGACAATTGCATCTTCAATTGATTTTCCTTTGGGCCACATGAGTACTTGTCCATCTATGAAAGCCACTCTAAAACCTTTCTTACCTAGTGCTGAGATAGAGAGTAGGTTCTTCTTCAAACCTAGTACATATAAAATTTCTTTCATTTTCAAGGGTGTTCCAGAATCAAGCTTGTAGCTTGCTTCACCAATTCCCTTGATGGGATATTGATAATCATCTCCTAGAGATACCTTTTTTGGTGAAGACTTTTTTTCAAGTCTTGAGAGAGTTTTCTTGTGAAATGTCATGTGCTTTGAAGCACCACTATCAATGAGCCATGTATCTTCTCCAGGAGACACAGATCCAGAGAGTGCAGAAAATAGGACATAGTCTTCTGGATCTTCTTTCTTTACTTTAGATCTTTTCCTTCGAGGCCTTTCCTCTTCTTCTTCTTCTTCTTCTTCTTCTTCTTCTTCTACTTTTTCTTCACTATCATCTTCTGCCATATGTGCATGATGTCTTTTGTGAACAAACTTCTTCTTCTTCTTTTTTGGTAAAGTACAGTCTCTAGCATAGTGTCCTAGTTTAAGACAATTTTAACATTGGACTGTGGAGAGGTCTCTTTCTGAGTTTGTTCCCCCTTTCCTTTTGAATCTATGAGAGCGTTGAGACTTTTTGTTGTTCACTTTCTTGAAATTACCCCTTCTTCCTCTTTTGGTGTGGGTGGACAAGGCTTGGTCATCCCCTTTGAGAAGGGATTCTCTGTTGGCTACCCCAACCTATTCTTGAACACAATCCTCCCATACTACATCAAACTTCATACTTTCTTTTCTGGCACACATAGTTTGTATGAATGATTCCCAAGGTCTAGTGAGACCATTTAGAGCAGTCATCACAAGTTCATCTTCATCAAGAGTATCACCAATGGCATCTAGTTGCTCCTTGATTTGGGAGACCATTGAGAAGTAGTCTTGAATGGATTCTCCTTTGTGCATCTTGGTACTCTTCAACTGAGTCCTTAGTTTTATCTTCCTATTGATGTTCTTTCCTTCATACATTCTTCCTAGGGCATCATACATTTCCTTTGGAGTTTTCTTGGAAGCCACTTAAGGAATCAATTGGTCTTTAATAGAATCAGCTATGATTCTCTTTGCCCTAATCAAATCCTTCCTATGCTTCTCTTTGGCTTCATCTCCTTCACGTTCTGCAACTTCATCCTTGATATAATGAGCAAGATTATTCTCTTCAAGAATGAGACCAATTCTGTATTTCCATGCCCGGAAATTCTCTATACCTTCTAGCTTGTCTTCAAGCCTAGTGCTTGGAGCCATCTTCTCTTGGGGGAGTCTAAGAGATAAGAGATAGAATAGTACTTACTCGAAAATTTTAACTTTTCACTTTTCTGGATCTGCAACAGAATTTCTGGTTTATCGCACTTTTGGTAAAACTAGGGTTTGACTTTTCCGGAGTTCTACCCAACCAAAAACCTTGATCCAAGGCTCAAAATATAGATCTTTAGAAGGGCTACTCATCCATGCAACCAGAATACAAAAATACTAACTTTCGCATAAACCCTAATTTTGGGAGAGAGAGAGAGAAATATAATTTCACCTTGTGAAAGATGTTCTATTCAGGCTAGCTCTAATACCATGTTAAGTTTAAACCAAATAGACTAGCAAGATCACTGAAAGAAACATAATCACAAGATAGACACAGAATTTACCTTGGGAAACCCTCATGGGGTAGAAAACCCAGCAAAGCTTTCCTCAATAAGATGATCAACCAAAATACAAGATGTGCTCCAAGACTTGACCTCCTTCTCTACCTCCTATGCAGACCTCCCAGACACAAGTGCGCTACTTTCTGAGTTGTGGAAGTGTGTCAAATGAGGAGCTCTCCTCCTCTATTTATACTAGTTCCTAACTGACCAAAATACCTAATGGGGCCGATCTCTCCTGGAGAAGTCTAATAACCCCTAAAATATAAACTCAGGGCCGACCCCCGCATGGTGGGTCTAATAACCCTAGTTACCACGAACCAATAGAGGAATCAACATCTCTGGATACATAATAGAATCACCTTGGAGGGATGAAACATCTCCGGAATAATAATGTACAAATATAATATTCTTAGAAGTTACAATATTCAATAATGAGGACACTACTAGTGTAGGTTGTGGCGACATTCGTTGTGCGTGCATTGGGGGACGAGGGCCACGTTCCCCAATTGGGTTACTGGAGGCTAGCTCTAACTGGTTGAGAGGGTGATGGCTAGTCATCGCATGGTGTGGGGCGCATTGATAATGCATTTTACAACTTCATGAGAAATTTATACTCAAAATGAGAACTCTTGCTAGAAAAACTCATATTTTTGCATCAAAAACATAAAAAAACCTCCAAATCGAAAAGTGGTGCTACTACTACCATCAATTTTTTTCGAGGCTAAAATTATGACTGTTTGGAAACCCATGCAAGTGGCGGTGCAATCAAAACCCTAATTGACAAGTGGTGCTACTAGTAGCACCTTTTTTTGCGGGGGGGGGGCTGAAATTGCGACTTTTTGAAAACCCCGACCTATGTCGATGCAACCAACACTCAAATCAACCCTTGAATTGGAAAGTGGAACTACTAATAGTATCCCTTTCTTCGAACAGGTTACAATTATATTCATTTCAAAACCATGCATGATGTATAATTTTTTCTTCTTCTTTTAAATAGCTTAATAAAAGAAAAGATATCCCAATTTTAATTATAAAAATATAATTTTTTCTAAAAAATAAAAATTTAATAAATGTGGTTTTTTGGTACAGATATGACAAATTTGTACATTAAATATGACAAAAATGCTAAATGAGCGTTAACAACCATTGAAAACGAAAATGATCAATTAAGACAACTTGTAAAAGATCCAATAAAACAACATAATGATGAATTTTCCATATTCAATATTATTAATATATTTGAAAACTTATATTTATAAAATTATTAATACATTATATTTCTAATGTTGAAAACTTATATGAATAAAATTATTAATACATTATATTTCTAATGTTTTAGATTTTGAGATTTTATATTAATACTAAATATCTATATATTATTTTTATGATAAATTTTTTAAATATATAATTTGAAAAGTTATCTTTCAATTTTATGTAAAATATTATTTAAAAAAATCTAATATAAATTTTTTTTTTTATAATAATTTTATTAAATATATAATTTATTAGGTTATCTTTCAATTTTATGTGAAAAATTATTTTTAAAAATTATAATTTAATTTTGATATTTTTAATGAGTAAAATTTATAAATAGATTTGAAAAAAGTTATTATTTATTTTTTTTCCATTTTTATAATAAAAAACCTTTATTTAACTTAATAGTTAAAAAATAAAAATGATAAGATATATAAATTTAAATAGAATTATAACTTTTAAATTCTTACGTGAAAATGTAGAATTTACCTATTTCATTATAAAGTCATTAATTTACCTTAATTGATTTAAAGAGATTAATCCATTTTAAAGTAACTACGATACCTGAAAATACAACCAAAAATTCCAAATTTATCAAAACTTTGACTCGTAGATTTCCAACATAATAGAAAGTGGCTGCATACACAGGTGAACATATTAAAAAATGGTTGCAGCCTCAGGTGAGAGACGAAGAACCTATAAATATGTTAAAATCCAAAAGAAGAGGAGTACAATACTCAATGCCCTCGTATCAATTTCAATTATTATTATTAATCTCGTAATTGTCCAAACGGAAAGATACATTATAAATACAGGAGAGAGGCATAGCAATTGCAGTAGCCCACGATTATAAAATGGGTTTCGAGGGAGTAGTTTCATGGCTTAATGCCTACTTCTAGTTAGCTCTTGTAGTGCTATTTGTGACAACATGGCTTTTCATTCTCACAATTCGCCTAAGGCCTGCAATGTTGTTTCCCCCTAGGCTGTCCGCCTTGCCATAATAGGAAATACTCACATGTTAGGTAGACTTCCTCTCAGAAATATGAGGAACATTACCTAGATATACGGTCCCCTCATCTTCCTGCGTCTCGGATCCATGCCCACAGTGGTGGTCTCTTCCTTGGAGATGGCCAAAAAGTTATTGAAAACTCTCCAGCGACCTTACACCAGCAGAGTTTCGATTCTGGAATCGAGACTCTGTGTGGGGACGTGAGAGGGCAGCGAGAGGCCGGAGTGGAGGTGGTAGAGGGGCCGATCACTGTGAGAAACATAATAATTTTTAGGAACCCTATTCAATATTAAAAAAAAAAAACTGAATTCAAAGTACACTTAACTAAAAATAATAATAATAATAAAACTTCCCGGCTTCATTATAAATGTTGTCAATGCAGTTGTCCAACTCGAACTCGAAGCCTAATACCATAATTAACATAAAGAAGAATCCAAAACTATAATAATTGATCTTTAACTCCGTTGTAAGTCTTGCTCGCAGTTTCGATGACAAGAGATGCATAAAATCAGATAGAGAGATGCGAGCGGCACTTATTCAAATTCAAGTATTTCATCCAATGGCAAATCTCCTGAAATATTAAAACTGTCTTCATGAGCTATCCTTTATTTCATGACACCAAGAACCCACACGAGCAATTGCGAGGACATTTTTTATGAATTCTCCAAACCCGTGCCTTATAGCTGACCGAGATTTGGAACATTTAGACTTATTAAGAGAATTTCCACCACCGGTAACATCAGATGGACCTCTAAAACCTTCAAATATACTCAATTATTACCTCACTTGGTTTATAAATATGAGAAGAGTTTGGGAACATAATCAATAATATATGTTACCTTAAGGAGATAGAGGAGAAAATGAAGACACGCAATAGTCATCTTTGGGGTTCCACCAATTCGCTGCTTAAATTTGTTGAAAAATATCTCAATGGGTTTCTTTCATTACATTACATTAGACTAACAGAATGACTCCTCTCGGATGCACACACATGTTTGTATGGATTTCGGGAACATTTGGAGGTTTGTATGGTACCATGAGCTAGTTCAAACACTATTATCATCTTCATCGCCGATAACATGTTGGTTTCCATTACAATAATGTTTCTCCATGGGATGGAAGCTAAAGTGGGTGCATGTGGGATGGATGTTGAAGTGGGTGGCCCCTCCACACCTGCACTTCTGGAATCGAGTTTTGATCTCAGAATAGAGACTTTGATGGTGTGGGTGTGTGAGAGGGCATAGGGGGTGGAGGGAGGGCCGGGGCAGGGGTGGATTTTATTTTTAATTTATTTTAATTGTTTTTATTATATTAAATTGTTTGGTTTAGAGGTTGATTTTGAGTTTTTATTGCAATGATACAGACAAGGCTTTCAAAAATTTATAATTTTATCCCCATAAAAAAGAAGGTGCTATCGGTAGCAACATTTTTCAATTTAGGAGTGGATTTAGGGTTTTGATTGCATTGACAACGGTCAAGGTTTCCAAAAAGTCATAATTTTATCCCCAAAAACAAAATGGTGCTACCAGTAGCACCACTTTCGATTAAGCAGTGAAACTAGCCACTAAATGCAACCTATAAATAAACAAGAACTCTTGAGAGTTCCCATCAAGTTGTATAATATGTTTGATGTTGTAGTCTATGATGCAACATATGTCAACTTTAGGACGGGGTGTGGGGCGGTACACCTTCTGCTATTGTAGTGTTTTGTGCTCATGCTTCTTCTAGCGCTATCTGTCAATGAGGCCACAGGTAGTGGTGCCATTGAGGGGACCAAAGGAGCCGTAGATGGCATTTTGGGGTCATGTTATGCAGCGTGCTAGTGGTTGGCCCGTGGGGACCTATTTTGTGCCATAGGTGCTAGATGTATGGGGGGGCCACATAGGCCAACCAGAGAGATATCCTTGGAGTGGGAGGGACTTCTGAGAATATCCAGTGCTATCTATTTCTGCTGGCAGTTTTGACGAGACTGATATGTTTTTATGATTTCATACTTTTCCCATATATATTTTTACATAATTTTTATTTCTACACATTTATGACATATATGTTTATAAGTTATGGATGATCGTTTTCTCTTTTGTGATGCATATGTTGGTCCTATGAGGCCACCTCAAAGGCCGAGACCGAGGATAGAGCATCCATTCGTTGGGGTTGGTCCTACCATTGGGGGAGTAGGTGCAGCTGGGGGTGGTCCTGCCGGAATGGGAGGAGAAACGGTAAGTGGGGCGGCTGTCGGGGACTAGATGGCGGTTTTGGTAGCCAACTTGGAGCAGAGTTTTGTTGGGATAACTGCTAGCGCTGATGAGAAAGGTTGGGCCGACCTAGAGGATGACAAGATAGACCTAACACTCCACTTACTGGCTAAGTGTGGGCCAGCGTGGAGGCACATTATGCAGGAGGTAGTGGTAGTGTACCATATGGCATGTGAGGTGCAAGGAGGATCAACTCCTCCTGCACGACACCAACCATGGTAGGTACTAGGGCTATTCCAAGGGAAGGATGTCCGGCCACTAGCCATTTTGGGACCCCAAGATCCACCAGCCGACACTGTGGCTTGATTCTTTTTGTATAGGGATGATGGGCCCCATTTTTGTATGTATACATTTGTTATGAGACTATGGGAGGCGGGTTTTTGATGTACCCCCCATAAGGATGCTATGTATATATGCCCCAGGAGGGCCATTTTTTGTACACAACGAACATTTTTGATGAGATATATATATGTATATACCATTGTTACGGCACCTGGTGTTTGCGTCTCTATATGTATGTGATGTATGTGTATTTTGATTTATGTTTCATATGTGTTGATGTGATGCATATGTAGCAGTTGATACTAACATATTTGTTTTGGGCATGTGTGAACGATTATAGGACTTGGGATGATGAGATACTTGTATGTGTAGTCATAGGTGAAACGCATCTTTATGTATGATTGATATGTAGCATTATGCATCCGGGTGATGTACTAGATTCCAATTCAATACCTCATTGGTGATGGAGTTGGTGAATGCATTGGCATTTCTCATTATGTGTGTGAAAGTTATGTTTTCAAACTGTTGAATGTGAAGGTGTACACACAGAAAATTTTAGAAGAGGAGCGAGTTGCGGATATGGAATACGTTATTCAACTGTGATATGACCAGTTGGGAGTCGAGATGCACTGATAGATGGTGAATTCCTAGGTGTAGGACATCACTTAATAGACTTATTATAGAATCATACTTTGCTTGGTTGTTTTTAGTGCCCCCAAGCACACTTCTACAGTTTGGTAGAATGTATGGGAGGGGGAATATATAACCTAGGAAACAGATGCTAGATGTTTGGATGATCGACTAGCATCGTCTACATATCCTTTGTAGATATCCATTAGGGAGGCCATCTGCGTTTGAAGAAGAGAGGTAGTTTACATTCTTCTTTCGAGATAGTGTGAAATGAAAGTAATTTTTTTGACACAAAATAAGAATATCAATGGTTGGTGTTGGATGTCTTGTTTGTGCTTGGGGGGTACAAACCCCTTGTTTTGGTTTTTAATTTTTTGGGAATTCTTGCGGGTGGTCTATGTCTTCGTCAAAAGAAGAGGAATCACTACAAGTTAGGATACTAGCTAAAGGAGATTCAACATCGAGGGTGTCTGAGAAGGTCGGTACTATGTTCTTGGTTGGTGATGCTTGTGGGGTTACATAGGGTCTTTGTAATTGATCTTGCATTCTCATAAGTTCAAGACGAGTTTATCATTTGTCAAGAAAATGGGGCATTGAAAAGAGTAATGGGTGGTCTATCCACAAGATCAACAAGGTCATGGTACATGGGGGTGGAATCATTCTTGGTATTCTTGGGTGTTGATTTTCTCCACTATTCATGCGATGGCACTAGGATGGATCATATGGGTGGAGTTCCAACATGACGATCATTCATGATGTGGTGGGGTTGTCATAAGTTTATATGGGTCTTGCGACATTATAGGCTCTACCATGTTTTCTGCAGTTGGTGCAACTTCTGCAGTAGGGTTGACTGATGGTTCTGCCAATGTGGTGATCACATTATAGGATGCTACTTCTTGGTGTAAGAAAGGGGGTTCCTCAATTTTTACTTGAGTGAGACAAACTATTGCTAACACCTCTCGGTATCGACAAAGTTCATGGAAATGGTGCGTATAGTGCCCATGCTAAGCACATATGGAGCATGTGTGGTTCATACACAATGTTTTGGACTTAGTTGTGGGTGAGGGAGGTGTGCCCCCTTTTATCATTGGTGGAGCATGGGTGATACTAATGGGGGTGTTAAGAAAATTCATTATCTCTAGTAGATTAGGTCATAGGTTTGTTTCCTGGCCTTGCTACCCTCAAAGAGAACATGGCGGTGTGACCCTTTGATTGGGAGTATTGATCATAACTGAGGATTTTACCTCCTGATGGTTAATGCCCCTTGCTTTAGGATTAGCGGTTTCTACTGGTTTAGATGTTGGGTTAGGTAATAAGAGACCTTTCAACTTCAATTATTGGGTGCCCCCATTCGTGGTCTTAGTGATGCCTGATTTTGGTGTAGTTGCAGATGTCATAAGTTTGGTTGTTGTAACTGAACGTGTTACGAGCCTTGCGGATGTAGTAGCCGAAACAACGACAAACTCATAATGGGTGACTACTTTGGAAGCCATCTATGGGAAGGGTGGTGTAAGGTACCACATTGGTATCCCCAAAGTTAGCCCATGTAGAGTTAACTAAGCCATAAATGGCGTCCCTTGTAAACTAGTGGGAGGATACAAGAATGGGATTTAAAAAATTGGCGGTACTGATGGACTCAATGTTTTGTTAATGCCATGACTCAGTGGTGGTGCTGATGACGATGTTGAGGTGGATGTGGCTCCATTTTTATTGGTGAAAATTGTGGACATTAGGCCATTTCTAGATGTAGGGATCTCTAGTGGTGGTCTCGGATATGCTCCTAACAAATTGGAGTCCTTGTACATAATGGGGGCAATGTAACCATACATTTGATCATCTCCCAATATAGTGGGTAGGATGTTGTCGGGATTGCTTGTGGTATTAGGGTCATAGTATTTAAGCTAGTCAAGGGTAACTATCTTCCCATTTAAGGGAAACATCATGATACAGAAGAATGAGGAGGCTACTTCCTTCATGGCTTACATGTAACTATGCCCCAAAAGGATGCTGTAGTCGATCTCAACATCGATTACTTCAATATCGATCATTACCATCTTGCCCCAGCTCTATGGGGACATTTTGGTACAATCCTCTTGGTTGGGATGGTCTCCAATCATATGCGTGAAGAGAAATAGATGAGGGGACCAGATCGTGGAATCCTAATCATTTCGAGACCTTTGCAGACATAACATAAGTCGATGCACCTTCATCGATGATACACTAATGGATCTTGACATTCTTTACTGTAACTGGAACTTGGAATATGACTGATGATGGTAGTCGTGGGTCACCTTTGTCGACATCAACGGTCATGAGGTGTGATTCGGAAGGGTTGAAAGCACTAAGTGTAATGAGTAATACCTTTCTCTATGTTGGGAAAGACTATAACACCTCTAATGTGGACATAGCCACATGGGCCCTTGAGCCAAGTCATCCACAATGCTGTAATTGTGGTTCGATTTCGCATGAGGGTTATTAGGGGTACACCAAAGTGAAACTTTTGGAATCCGCGAGATTTCTCTAGTATTTGGGCATGGTATCTGTAGATGCCCCCGCAAGGGGATGGGAACATCTTTTGCTTAGGTGGAGGGAGGCCCATCATAACCTATTGCTCACATTTGGAGGTTTACATCCAGTGCATAAATATTTTGGAAAGAACCATCATCGGGTGGGCGAGGTTCTTGCTCTTGCGTAACTACCCCTTGATTGGAAAAGGGTTTCTGTAACACTGCTATTTGTGGTTGGGGAGGATTCGGTTCCTGAGGAGGTTTCATCACCATCTTCGTTTTAGCTTCCATTGACTATTGATAGTCGGGGATAAGAGGACAATGATGTTTGTAATGACCATAATAGCTGAAAATAGAGCATCAATAATTGGTTCTCACGGGAGGATTCTTCCCTTGTTTGGGGGGATTGTTAGTCCCTGCATTTGGATCACTTGTGTTCTAGTTTTGCTAGGGGGGGGGAATTTCCCCTTTGACCTGGCTATTGATTTTGTTTGTCCTTACCTTTCTTCTTCCGCTGATTCTGTGGATTCTGGGGGCTTGTGGCATTCAACAACTCGAATTGTTGAACTTGCTGAACATAAATAGGTTGAACCTATTTAACCCCCATGTCAAGGGAAGGTTACTGACCAATTAGGCATAGGAAAGGGTACTATGGATTATATCCTTGCGGTGGGATAAATTCCATTTACGCTCCATAAGAGGAGGATGTAGGAGTGAGTTGCACCATTGGCGGTGTAGGAACCATCATTGTTTGCCTGAAGTTTGGGTATGCAGGACTGTATGGTCCATACTGTAATATCCCGAATTTTGGACTAATTATTTTTGTTGTAAATTGGGCCATGGCCCTAGAACATATGTTTTATTTTGAGTATTGGGCATGAGCCCTAGAACCTATGATTTATTCTTTTATATATTGACATATCGGGCATGGACCCTGACTGACTTCTTTATTTTAGTGTATATTGGGTGAGAAGGCCCCAATGGTTTAATGATGTTCTTTAGCTTTGATATGGGTACAAACTGTAATATCCTGAGATGATCTTTGGTTACTCACTGTGCAAAGCTATGATTTTACATGATTTGACTTATAAGTGTGTTGAGTGTGGACTCAAAAACACACATATAACCTACATACTGGGCATAAGCCCCGATGTACCTAGAAGAATGTTTATGTACTGGGAGTAAGCCTTGAGGTACATTGAGTGTTGGGCCTAAGCCCTGGAGCACTCCAATCTTGATAAACAAATACCGGATCTGAGGCAACTTAAATATTCTAGATGTGCCTCACAACCACATTCTAGCACTAGTGTTGAGTAGAGGCTTTGAAATTGCACTAGCGTAACGCCCATGTGAGAGTGTTGAGTTAAAAGGCTCTGAAGAGCACTCAGGGTTACTGGATCTCAAAGTGTTGAGTCGGAAAAGACTCAGAATAGCACTTTTACTTTCATCACATTTATTTAATTTAATTAAATGATTCATCTTTTAAATATCATCGAATACTGCGGGAACTACCATGTTAAACAAGGGAAATTGACATTCAAAGAGAGAGACTAGAGGTGCCTATCCTAGCTTACCGAAAGACCGTCCAAAGAAGTGTACCTTACCCTTAAGTTGTTAAAACTAAGTATCATGTAAAGATACAAGACTTAATATTAATATTAAGAATATTTTATAAATAATGATGTGATTAATTATTTATAAAAGACATTATTGCATATAGTTTATGCATAGTGGGATGCCATATTATTAAATAGTATTAATAAATTATTAATATTTAGTGGGAAGCCACATTTTTTAATAGTATTACCAATGTATTAATACATAGGTTAGAAATATTATTATTATAATTATTGTTATCATAATTATTATGAAGAGCTTAAATAAAAAATCACTTATAGATTAAACCATTGAAAAAGTCTTAGTGCAAAAGACTAGATATTTATTAAATAATATCTTTTAAATATAATTTATCTAATTTAAAGAAACTAATTATTCCAACAATCATAATTCAAGACTCCCCTACATAAAGAGGGAAGATCCCAAGTTTTGGGAATCATCTATCTTCTTCATTTTATCATTCTCTTATGGCAATCAGAGAGAAGTTTTATGCTCCAAGAAACTGATGCAGCCTTAAATAATAATTCCATATCTGAACCAGTAGTGAACCTAGGGCCTCTATCTCTCATTGCATGTTGGAACAAGCTTGGGGGGATCCAGTTAGAACTAGGAACGGTCTAAGGATCATGGTTGGGAGGAACATGGTAGCCCCAAACTTATCCAGCTAAGGAAATCATCCTAACAGGTTAGCTGAATACAACAAGTTCTACATTAATTATTGTTGAGTGTGTAGGTTTCTACAGGAAGGGATCAAGTGCCAAGAAACCAGGCTTCTACAAGAAAGGATCGAGTGCCTAAGAAGCGAGGTATGTAGTATTAATTGTTTCCATTTTCCAATTATAATAAACCTAGGTTTTTAAATTAGAATTGATACTTTAGCATTGTTCTCATTACAAATATTATTAACTTAGAGGTTCTTCCCAGAAACCAGTGGAGGGTCTAGTAGGTCTAGCCAAGCTAGCCTGTGCTGGACAACACCCCATCAGTAAACTCAGGAACCCTACTCTAAATTTCGGAAGACTTCCCTTTGTTTTGACATATTAACTTCGAGGTTAGGGTTATTAAATTGTTTTAAATGCTTATGTTTTCTTTCTCAATCGTCTTACCAATTCATAGTGCAGGGATTACTTATGTTCTCTTTAAATCATTTATTGTCATTATCTTTATGCTTGAGAAACATTAAATAGAAATAATAATAGTAGTAAGACAACCATTAGATATCCTAGTCACACTACACATCAAATAGTGGAAGAGACCACAACAGTATTTATTATTACTTTCTGTTCTTTAAATCTAGGTATACTTCCACATTATTAACATCTATACGATTTCTACCAACAACCAACTCATTAGAAAGAGACAACGCATCGAGCATTTCAAGGAAATATGATTTGCAAACATAAACTTAGGCATTTCATTTTACAACCTACTTTATAAACTTTTGAACCCCAACGATTATCATTTCAAGGATCAACAACCCACAGTACACGTAGCTTTTCACCTAGTGTTTTCTTTAAACGTATCAACCTATTGGTCAAGAGATCAAACCCCAACCATAACTTTACCATTTGACCCTACTATCATAATAAACACTACATCGTAGTATTAACCTATCGACCCATATTTTTCTCGAAAGCAAAACATTTAGCAGCTAGGGTTACAGCTTCAACTAAAACGCAGGAGGATTTTACATAGCCCCTTTTCAATCAAAAGAGTTTTATAATCATCAGCACCACATCCAGTTTCAATCACAACAATATACATTAACATACAAACAAGTGTTATTTTTAAACGCAGGAACTGGGATCAAATCCCTCTATCACTTCATCCATTTAAAACCCTTCTGGTTTCTACCTATTGCAATCCCATAAACAAAGTAGTAAGAACCAAATCTCAGAATGTTTCAGGTTTATAACATTTAGCTGCAGGGTTACGAATTATCCTATCAAACATTCACGGTTAGCACACCAAAACATTTCAAATATTTTAGGCATAGGCATTAGCCCTTCTTCAACATATAGATTGTCTCATCCGTTCTCATTTTTTTTAAACACGAAGACATAAAATCGTGAAACCACAGGGTAGCACAGCCATGGCATATAAACGTAGAAATTTATACATTTCTTACATTGTGCTATTACAAGTTCAAAACCCAATAGAAAATGCAGATTGTGGTATGACTGTTCAAAACCCTGAATCCACACAACCAAATTTTAACATCCTCTTAAACAAGTTTAGAGCTTCAATAAAGTCCAATGGCCCAAACCATGGCATCATGCTCCCTTCAAAACTGTAGATACATTTAAATTCCAGGTCCAACCAAATGGTGACCTCGAGAAGTTTCAAATAAGCTAGTGAGCCATGGTGCTCATGAAGTCTCCCAAAAACAAACTTACAGTACCCCTGTCATGACTACGAGAGGAAAAAGCATCAATGGAAAAATTCTGGACTTACCCATGAATTCGAATGGCTTTACTATCTATAGAAAATGACACAGAAGTGCTCACCACCCTTCACCTATCATTCAAAATCATGCTTTAGTTAAACCCTGAAGAATATAGAGAACCAGTAGCTGAACATTGAGGTAAAGAAAGAGAAATGTCGTTTGTAAGAGAGACATCACCTGATCTTTGGTAGCAAGTTGCCATTCTCCATTGTTTCAGTAGCTACCAGGTGCCTTGACCATGAGCGTAGCTCAGGTCAGGCATGAAACCCTCACCCAAGAAAATGCAACGCAGGAAGGAGCTAGGCAAAATGAAAATGCAGAATGACATTGCCAATACTAAACCCCAACACCTCAAAATTTTCCATGCCAGCTAGTCTTACCATACGTATGTCATAGGGGATAGTTAATGTCCACCAAATCACCATTTATGAGTCTTGAAAGACCACCCAAACGCCATAGTATAAAGTCATAGGAATATATATATCAACGAATTTACAGTTTGCAAGCCACTTCCATAGTATTACACCATCGAATTATATAACATTACATCCTAGTCTTTTTATCATAGCCTTGTACACTTAGGTCCTTCACATTGTTTGTGATCCACACTTCAAACACATAACTTGATTTTGCATGGTAGTAGAACGACAAAGGAATAGTTCCCCATAGTAGTACCTGCACATAAACCATGAATAGATATATTAGAAAAACAATAAGTAAGACCAGAACCCTCCAAGGCTACACTTACCACTCGGAAGCTCTGTTGGGGGTACTCGTTCCCCTCTGTTACAATCCATCAGTGCCCCACCACGGGCCTTAACTTTCATCAACAAGAATTCCACATCACCTTAGGTAACAAGAGACTTTTATAATATGCACATGGATCTTTAAAAATAGTAAGACAGGGAGTTTCTTTTATTAACACTTTAGTATTGGAAAACTGAAAATAGATTTACCTTGCCTTTTGCATATCGCTTCCACAAATCCAAAGAGACTTACAACCAAGTAAGATTATGTTATTCAGGAAAACATAGGGTTTTTAAGATACCGCAAACAAGTACCGATGTATATCTTAACAGTGTTGAAGTTAATTTATGAATCATAACCCTTAAGATAGCTTTGATTACATTAGCAGAAAATTTTAAATTTTTACTAATTTTAGGGACATTACAAGTGGTATCAGAGCTCAGGTACAAAAACTAAGTGACCTATTGAACTCATTGCAAACAGAACATCCGCTGCCGATACTCAGTAAACATAAAACATATATTTAAATTTTATTTTTGTTTTATGTGAAAATAAACTAACTTATTTTTCTGCTCTTTATACTTATATAACATTTCAGGTATAGACCGTGTCTAAAAATGAATGCAGAACAGGGCAGCAACATACACAAAAATATGAACTCACCACCCCAAGAGCAAGAGGTGGTGGTGGAACTAAACTTAGATTTGATGAAGTCTATGTAAAATCTATAGGTAGAGTTCCAAAGTTTTCGAGATGAAAACATGCAAGAAAGAAGAGAGCAGCAAGCCATAAATGAAGCTCTGCTTTAGACTTTAACAGGGGCGAAACCCCATGGACATCCCACACTCTCATTCAATACTTTTAAAAATGGAAATAGTCACCCAAAGAAACTGCCATTCCTAAGGGAGAAGAACAGGGCGAAAACATACCTGAATCAATGGAAGAGGACTCTAAAAATTCTTCCAACTATGAAGGTTCACCACCTCCTTACAAGAAATGGAGGAAAACTGACGATAGTTTACAAGGAGAATTCAGAAAGATAAAAGCCCCAACCTATGACGGAGAAACTAACTCAAGGGAGAAGGCTGAGGAGTGTCTACTAGGAATGAATAAGTACTTCAAAGTTCATAATTACTCCAGTTAAATGCAAGCCCGACTAGCCATATACAACCTGAATGGTAAAGCTGCAAGATGGTGGCGGGACTTGAAACACACCAAGGGACAAGAACTGAGAAACATAACATGGGAAACTTTCAATAGAACATTCCACAACAAATATATGTCTGAAATATTATTTGACAAGAAAATTAAAGAATTTCATAAGTTGAAAATGGGCTCCCTAACTATGAAGGCATTCATAAACCGATTCTTAGACTTGTTGCACTATGTGCCATACATTAAAGACAAGAAGGTCAAAATACAATAGTTCTTGGGAGGGTTTCCACCAAACTCTAGAGAAAAGATAGAGTTTGACATGCCCAAAACCCTTGATGTGACCTTACATAAAGCAAGGCTGTGTTATGAACATGGACAACCAAGGAATGATAACATCAACAGAAACAGAGATAGGTTCAGAACCTTCACGGATAACCGTAGGCAGGATTTTAGACCTCCACCTTACCGAAAACATAACAACAGTTTTCCATCCAATAGAGGCTTCAACCGACCTCAAGCACGACCAAGTCAAACCCCACAACCTATCAACAGACTAGCTTTCAACAAAGGGACAAAAGCAGTCCCACCAACTGTTTCTTGTTGGAAATGCCAAGGGCTCCACTACTACAGAGACTACCCTAGCAAAACGGATGGAGTTTTACACAACATCCAAGCAGAACCTATCATTGGAGACATGGAAAAGACACCAAGGATTTATGCCGCTCTTGATGGCTGACAAGAAGATCACCAAGCCACCATGGTTGAAATTGAGGGTGAGATCTCTAACACAACCATTTCAGTTTTAATAGATCCTGGCGCTTGCCGAAGTTATATCTACCCTAAGTTAGTCGACAATTGTAAGCTGAACCGAAATCCTCACAAGAAAACATGGCTGGTACAACTAGCCACCGGTACCAAAGGAAAGGTCTCTAAGTTAGTTAAGACTTGTGAGATAGACTTAAACGGTTTCCAAACTCGGCTAGAATTAAACATTCTACCCCTAGGGCCATACGATGTACTTATCGTCATGGATTGGTTAGAATAACACCCTATCCTACTAGACTGCTTAAACAAATCCTTACTCTACAAGGATGACCAGGGGAATTAGAAGACGATTCAAGGTATCCATAAGAAATTGTCGGTACGACAGATCTCCACCTTACAAGCAAAGAAATGTATCAGAAATGGTTGAAAACTCTTTGTCGTCAGTATCCAAAACATAGAAACTTATAGGGAACAGAAGATCAAAGACTTCCCAGTCCTCGTAGAGTTCAAAGATGTATTTCCCGAAGAAATATCGAGATTACCACCCAAACGAGACTTAGACTTTTCCATCGAACTAACACCCAAGTTAGTACCAGCTTCTAAATCCCCGTACCGCATGAGCACACCAGAATTGGTGGAGCTCAAGCTTCAATTACAAGAGTTAATAGACAAAAGGTACATTCGACCATGTGTGTCCCATTTGGGCGCACCGATACTCTTCGTCAAGAAGAAAGACGAAACTATGCGAATGTGCATCGATTACCGCCAACTTAACAAGATGACCATCAAGAACCGCTACCCACTACCTAGGATCAACGATTTGTTTGACCAAGTCGGAGGAGCAAAGATCTTCTCAAAGATCGACTTGCGATCCAGATACCATCAGGTGAGTATCCGTGATGAGGATATCAACAAAACCGCATTTGAAACCCGTTACGGCCACTATGAGTTTGTAGTGATGCCCTTTGTGTTGACGAACGCACCGGCCAACTTTATGTGCATGATAAACAACATCTTTAGTAAATACCACAATAGATTCATTCTAGTCTTCATTGACGACATTTTGATCTACTCCAGGAATGAAGTAGAACATGAGGAACATCTCCAAATTGTTCTACGTATACTACAGGAACACCAGCTTTATGCCAAGTTTAGTAAGTGCGATTTCTACAAACCCCATATTCAATACTTAGGACATGTCATTTCCAAGAAGGGAATAGTTGTTGACCCTGAAAAGGTCAAAGCTATCAAAGAATGGCCCACACCTACATGCATATTCGATATAAGATCATTTCTAGGTTTAGCCGGCTACTACCGAAAGTTCATTCAGAACTTTTCACGAATTGCATGTCCCATGACTATCTTGCAGAAAAAGGCAAACAAGTTTATATGGACAGATAAGTGCGAAGAAAGTTTTCAAAAGCTGAACCAACTACTGATTAGTGCACCGATTTTGGGTATTGCGGATCCCAATGGGGACTTCGTCGTTTGCACGGATGCAAGCAAGGAAGGAATTGGGGGAGTCCTTATGCAACACAATTTTTCCATATGCTACGAATTGAAGAAATTAAAAGAGCATGAGAAGAACTACCCTACGCATAACCTCGAACTAGCCGCCATCATCCATGCTCTGAAGATGTGGTGACATTATCTCGTGGGAAAGAAATTCCTATTGATGACTGATAACATGAGTTTGAAATATCTTTTCAACCAACCCAACCTAAATGCTAGGCAGGCCAGGTGGTTAGCCTTGCTTAGTGAATACCATTTCGAACTAAAGCATATAAAAGGAAAGGAAAACAAGATTGTGGATGCCTTGAGCCATCGAGCACATATGCTTTACGAAGTCATGGTGAGTCAAACTGACTCAGACTTACACCACAAGATTCGAACGACATGTAAGAGTGACCGTTACTACATGGAAATCCTTGCAAAGATCCACGAAAACAAATTATTCCAGAAACAAAAGGAATATAAGATAGACGAGTGAGGACTACTGTGGTCGAAAGAAAGACACTACGTCCTGGAGAGTGGAGACATTAGATAAATTATTCTCATGAAGTTTCACCAAAAACCCTATTCAGGGCATCTCGGATATCAAAAGATGATATCAGCAGTAAAAAAACATTATTTTTGGACTAAGTTGAAAGATTACATCGCCATGTTCATCGCGAAATGTCAGAAGTGCCAACTAGTCAAAGCAGACCACCAACACCCCTCTAGATTACTTCAACCTTAACCCATTCCAGAATGGAAATGGGAGGTAATATGTATGGAATTCATTACAAGCTTACCCGAGAGTAAGAAACTGAACGACTCCATCTTTGTAGTGGTAGACAAGCTATCTATAGCAACTCACTTCATACCGGTAAAATCTACCTACAAGGCAGTTCACATCGCGCAAATTTTCATAAAGGAGATCTTTCGATTGCATGGGATACCCAAGGCAATCATTTCCGATCGAGACACGAAGCTCACTAGCAAATTCTAGAGAGCATTGTTCTCTGGTTTGGAAACCCAATTACAATTCAGTACCACATATCATCCCCAGACCGACAGACAAACAGAACGAGTAAACCAAATCCATGAGGACATGTTGAGGATGTATGTCATGAACAACCCCACCAAGTGGGAAGATTACTTGCACCTCGCAGAGTTTGCATACAACAACGGTTATCAAACCTCTTCCAAAATGAGTCCTTTCGAGATACTCTATAGTAGGAAATGTCGGACACCCGTGACTTGGGATAGTCCAGTAGACAGACTTATGTTAGGACCCGACCTACGAAAAGACTTGGAACAACTAGTCTCCAAGGTACAACTGAACTTGAAAGAAACAAAAGACCACCAAAAGAGTTATGTGGACAAGAAAAGAAAAGACAAAGACTACCAAGTCGGTGAGCATGTGTTTCTCAAAATAAAGGAAAAAAGAAGCTCGTTGAGCTTAGGACGTTGCGGGAAACTAGCCCCAAGATTTTGTGGAACTTTTGAAATACTTGCCAAGAAGGGCGCAGTGGCTTATGAGTTAGGATTAATAGCTCATATAAAATTTCATAATGTTTTTCATGCTTCATTATTAAAGAAATATGTATATGATACTAAACATGTTATTGATTGGTCCTTATTACAGGTTGAGCCCGAAGGGGAGTTCACGCTATGAACAATCCACATTCTGGACAAGAGAGAGGTGCAGCTTAGGAGGAGGACCATTACTTAGTTGAAAGTGCAATGGAGGCACTTTTCACTAGATGGGATACTTGGGAGAATGAGACCACCATGAAAGAGGCATACCCCACCTTGTTTCCTGACCTCATTCCTAGTCCCTAGAAACACCAGGACGGTGTTGTTTCTAAGCGGGGAGGGATGCAATATCCTGAATTTTGGACTGACTATTTTTGTTGTTATATTGGGCCACTGCCCCAGAACATATGTTTTATTTTGAGTATTGGGCATGAGCCCTAGCACCTATGGTTTATTATTTTATATATTGACATATCGGGCATGGACCCTGACTAACTTCTTTATTTTAGTGTATACTAGGCGAGAAGGCCCCAATGGTTTAATGATGTTCTTCAGCTTTGATATGGGTACAAACCCTAATATACTTAGATGATCTTTGGTTACTTACTGTGCAGAGCTATGATTTTACATGATTTGACTTATATGTGTGTTGAGCGTGGACTCAGAAACACACATATAACCTACATACTAGGCATAAGCCGTGATGTACCTAGAAGAATGTTTATGTACTAGGAGTAAGCCCTGAGGTACATTTAGTGTTGGGCCTAAGCCCTGGAGCACTCCAAGCTTGATAAACGAATACCAGATCCAATGCAACTTAAATATTCTAGATGTGCCGCACAACCGCATTCTAGCACTAGTGTTGAGCAGAGGCTCTGGAATTGCACTAGTGTAACACCCATGTGAGAGTGTTGATTTAAAAGGCTCTAAAGAGCACTCGGGGTTACTGGATCTCAAAGTGTTGAGTCAGAAAAGAATCTAAATAGCATTTTTACTTTCATCACATTTATTTAATTTGATTAAATAATTCATATTTTATCTATCATCAAATACTGCTAGAACTACCATGTTAAACGAGGGAATCCGACATGCAAAAAGAGAGACTCGAGGTGCCTATACTAGCTTACCAAAAGATCGTCCAAAGAAGTGGGCCATACACTTAATTTGTTAAAACTAAGTATCATGTAAACATACAAGATTTAATATTATTATTAAGAATATTTTATAAATAATGATGTGATTAATTATTTATAGAAGACATTATTGCATATAGTTTATGCATAGTGGGATGCCACATTATTTAATAGTATTAATAAAGTATTAATATTTAGTGGGAAGCCACATTTATAAATAGTATTACTAATGTTAGAAATATTATTATTATAATTATTGTTATCATCATTATTATGCAGAGCTTAAATCAGAAATAACTTATAGATTAAACCATTGAAAAAGTCTTAGTGCAAAAGACTAGATATTTATTAAATAATATATTTTAAATATTATTTATCTAATTCAAAGAAACTAATTATTCGAACAGTCATAATTCAAGACTCCCTACATAAAGAGGGCACATCCCAAGTTTTGGGAATCATCTATCTTCTTCATTATCATTCACTTATGGTAATCAGAGATAAGTTTTCTGCTCCAAGAAACTGAAGCAACCTTGTATAATAATTCCAGATCTGAACCAGCAGTGAACCTAGGGCCTCTATCTCTTATTGCATGTTGGAACCAGCTCAAGGGGATCCAGTTAGAACCAACAACGGTCTAAGGATCATGGTTGGGAGGAACATGGTAGCCCGAAAGTTATCCCACTAGGGAAATCATCCTAACAGGTTAGCTAAATACAAGAGGTTATGCATTAATTATTGTTGAGTGTGCAGGTTTCTACAGGAAGGGATCAATTGCCACGCAGCCAGGCTTCTACAGCAAAGGATCAAGTGCCCAAGCAGCCAGGTATGTAGTATTAATTGTTTCTATTTTCCAGTTATAATAAACCTATGATTTTAAATTATAATTGATACTTCAGCATTGTTCTCATTACAAATATTATCAACTTAGAGGTTCTGCCCAGAAACTAGTGGATGGTCTAGCAGGTCTAGCAAGCTAGCCTATGCTAGACAACACCCCATAAGCAAACTCAGGAACCCTACTCTAAATTTCAGAAGACTTCCCTTTGTTTTCCCATATTAACTTCCAGGTTAGGGTTATTATATTGTTTTAAATGATTATGTGTTCCATCTGAATCGTCTTACTAATTCGTAGTGCAGGGATTACTTATTTTCTCTTTAAATCCTTTATTGTCATTTTATTTATGCTTGAGAAACATTAAATAGAAATGATAATAGTAGCAAGACAAACATCAGATATCCTAGTCACATTACACATCAAATAATGGAAGAGATCACAACAGTATTTATTATTTATTTATGTTCTTTAAATCTAGGTATACTTCCCATTATTAACATCTATACGATTTCTACCAATAGCCAACTCATTACAAAGAGACAACGCAACAGGCATTTCAAGGAAATACGATTTGCAAACATAAACTCATGCATTTCATTTTACAACCTACTTTATAAACTTTTGAACCCCAACTATTATCATTGCAAGGATCAACATCTCACAGTACACGTAGCTTTTCACCTATCATTTTCTTTAAACGTATCAACCTACTAGTCAAGAGATCAAACCCCGCCCATGACTTTACCATTTGACCCTGCTATCATAATAAATGCTACAGTGTAGTATTAGCCTATCAACCCATATTTTTCTCGAAAGAAAAAACATTTAGCTGCTAGGGTTACAGCTTCAACTAAAACGCGTGAGGTTTTTACACAACCCCTTTTCAATCAAAAGAGTTTTACAATCATCAGCACCACATCCACTTTCAATCAAAACAGTATACATTAACATACAAACAAGCGTTATTTTTAAATGCGGGAACTGGGATCGAATCCCTCTATCATCCTATCAAACATTCACGGTTAGCACACCAAACATTTCAAATATTTTAGGCACAGGCATTACCCTTTCTTCAACATACAGAGTGTCTCATCCGTTCTCATATTTTTTTAAACACTAAGACATAAAATAGCGAAACCACAGGGTAGCACAGCCATGGCATATAAACGTAGAAATTTATACATTTCTTACATCATTCTATTACAATTTCAAAACCAAATAGAAAACACAGATTGTGGTATGGCTGTCGAAAACCCTAGATCCACACAACCGAAGTTTATAATCCTTTTAAACAAGTTTAGAGCTTCCATAGAGTCCAATGGCCCAAAACATGGTATTGTGCTCCCTTCAAAATAGTAGATACATTTAAATTCCAGGTCCGGCCAAATGACAAACTCCAGAATTCAAATACGCTAGTGAGCCAAGGGGCTTATGAAGTCTCCCAAAAACAAACATACAGTACCTTTGTCATGACTGTGAGAGGAAAAAACATCAATGGAAAAAGTCTGGACTCACCCATGAATTTGAATGGCCTGACTATCTATAGAAAACCACGCAGAAGTGCTTGCCACCCTTCACCTGTCATTCAAAATTGTGCTCTAGTTAAACCCTGAAGAATATAGACAACCAACAGCTAAACATTGAGGTAGAGAAAGAGAAATGGTGTTTGTAAGAGAGACATCACCTGAGCTTTGATAGAAAGTTTCCATTCTCCATTGTTTCAGCAGCTACCAGGTGTCTTGACCATGAGCGTAGCTCAGGTTAGGCATGAAACCCTCACCAAAGAAAACGCAATGCGGGAAGGAGTCGGGAAAAATGAAGACGCGGAATGACATTGCCAGTACTAAACCCCAACACCTCAAAATTTTCCATGCCAGCTAGTCTTACCATACGTATGTCATAGGGGATAGTTAATGTCCACCAAATCATCATTTATGAGTCTTGAAAGAACACCCAAATGCCATAGTATAAAGTCATAGGAATATATATATCAACGAATTTATAGTCTGCAAGCCACTTCCATAGTATTACACCGTCGAATTATATAACATTACATCCTATTCTTTTTATCATAGCCTTGTACACTTAGGTCCTTCACATTGTTTGTGCTCCACACTTCAAACACATAACTTGATTTTCCATGGTAGTAGAACGACAAAGGAATAGTTCCCCATAGCAGTACCTGCACGTGAACCAAGAATAGATATATTAGCAAAACGCTAAGCAAGACAAGAACCCTCCAAGGCCACCCTTACCTCTCGGCAGCTCTGCCGAGGGTACTCCTTCCCCTTTGTTACAATCCATCAGTGCCCCACCACGGGCCTTAACTTTCATCACCAAGAATTCCACATCACTTGAGGTAACAAGAGACTTTTATAATACGCACATGGATCTTTAAAAACAGTAAAACGGGAAGTTTCTTTTATTAACACTTTCGTATTGGCACACTGACAATAGATTTACCTTACCTATTGCATATCGGTTGCACAAAGCTAAAGAGACTTACAACCAAGTAAGATTATGTTATTCAGGAAAACATAGACTTTTAAGATACTGCAAACAAGTACCGATGTATATCTTAATAGTGTTGAAGTTAATTTACAAATCATAATCCTTAAGATAGCTTTTATTACATTAGCAAAAATTTTTAAATTTTTACTAATTTCAGGGACATTACACATACTGTAATTGACCAACTTATGGTTTTGGTACCAATGTAGTGGGTACCGATGCAAGTGGCATGGATGCATAATACAGAACCATGTTGAATGGCGCCGATGTGGTGGGAGGAACCTTTCCTGAATGGGAAATGGACCCAATAATCCCATCCAACAAATGTGACGAGCCCGAAGGTGCAGGATCCAATAACCAATGCCATGGGGCATCATGGAGGATTGTGTAAAGGTTTCCAAACTGTGCATATATGAGGTTGAAATGTTGTGCTTTCATAATAGCCTCTTCCTTTCTTTCTGGCATGGAGGTGGAGACATATTTAGCTATGGAGGGTTGGAGAGATTTGATAAACTAGTCCAACAAAAAGGGAGGGTGTATTTCGATCTTGCATAGTCTGCAACATCTATGCTACTCATGGATGTGGTTTGCGACGTGGGTGGAAGTATTTTGGAAAATCCCAGTGAGAATTTCAAGGCATAGATCATGTCGGATTGGAAGTTGAAAGTACATAAGAAATGTAGTGGCCAATGTTGTAAATGTGGAATGGGTTCCACTTTCTAGGTTTATGTACCATTTTGTTGTTGTTTCGATGAGGGTATGCTAGAATAGGCGAAGTCTCACGGAATCATCCACTATGTTGTTATATGAACACCATAAGTGGAAATACATAACGTGGTTGGTGGGATCATCTCCCTATTTCCTTGAGTTTGGCAATATCAGAAGGAATCTTGTGTGGCATAGCCATCCATGTCTCATCATGAGCAATGGGCTCATTTGTCAAATTGGCCAAAGCCTTTAGATTTAAACTAGCGATAAATGATAAGGTAGGGACAATGGGTCTTGCCATTATGTTTGGGATGTGATTTCCATGAGGAGGAGACCCAGGTGGTGTTGTAAACAAAAAATGATATCCTATGAGAGAGGATGGTTGAAAGGGATCTGAGGGATATCCTTGGGGAGAATCTAATGAGGTATTACTTATGATGGGTGAAGAAGTGGTGTAATTCATAGATTCTCTAAGGGGAGGAAATGTACCTAGCAAGGATTGGCCTCGACTAGATTATCCTATCAATGCTTCCTAGGAATGACCCCAACTTGAATTTCCTCTGTGTGTAACATGGGGGGAAGGTGTGAAAACACCCCTCAAGAGAGGGGATAAGCCTTGCAGTCTACGAGACTGTTTTAGGATGTTGTTTTGTTTCTTAATGGTGAAGGATTTGTGCCAAATGAGAGTGATAGTGGAATAAAAACAATTGAACAAATGTAAAAATATGCCAACCACAACAAATGCAAAATGGTACGATAAGTGAGTGATATGTGCAATGTCGGTTTTAGTGCATGAATCCACACATGTACGTTCTTTTTATTACGAGTTAGTGAAATTGTACTTTAAAAAAGAAAAATAAATGTAAATTCCCTAGAAGACAGGTAACGTCCTTACTCTCAAATGTAACTGGGCCTCCCAAAAGCACAATTGATCATGATAATGGTATTCACTCACTAATCGACTAGTGGAGGTAACAAAGAGCTAGTTCTATCGATGATGGGGCTAATGATCCAATCAAGAAGACATGGAAACACCTCCCAATGGAAATATCTAACTTCAACAGTGAATTGCACTCACAATTTCTCCTTAGTGATATCCTAAGTTGGGCCAGTAAGATACCTTGCGTCAAGTGTGGATCAGTGGTTCAGCTGGGATGGTATAGTGTCTTCTCCCTACAACAAGATGTGTGTCTTATAGGGGAGAGTAGGGTAGCTATACCTTAGCGTTCACCTCCTTGGTCACGACACACTTATGATCCAGATTTTCTTTTAACACTTGCTTATAGAAGGATTTTGTAAGTACCCTATGAGACAACAATGCTATGTTTCAAAATATTACTAATGAAACTAAATTGGTGGGCATTAATGGATTCCTAGACCAATCAATCCTACCTAACTAAAATATTGTTTTGTGACCCCCCGTGGAGGATTTTAGTTGGTTAAGAAAATTACAATGTTAATTTTAAGGGGGTTTGAATGTTTCACTTATGGAGTGTAAGAGGGGTATTTCACAATCCCTACCTTTTTGATTCACTAAGATTACATGAAGTGTGAGGTGAAGAGCATACTAGGATTGGAAGAGTCTTTATTCCTCTTATTGTGTGCTAGTGGTGCAAACACATGTGATAAAAGCAAAAACGATTTTATTGGAAAATTAACTAAAATAGTATATCAAGCAATGTGTACTTTTAACTCTAAGAGATGCTCATGGTACTTTTGAAACATCGAAATATACTAACTAATAGAAAAGTGTGCAATGGAGGTATTTCACACTTCTCACACTTTTCCTGATTCACCAAGCTCACATGAAGTGCGAGGTGAAGAGAATACTTCGGGTGACAAGTGTCTTTAGTTTCTTGCTTGTGTGCAAAAAGTGTTTTCTACACTAGCAATACTACTAAAAACAACATGTCGATTTGATGCATAAACAAGAGATGGTCTTGAATACTAGTGACAATAATGGGGCTCATTGAAAGCCTCAAAGCTGGTTACCTAGGTATGTTTCAAGATGGATGTACTCTTTACTTCTTAATATTTGTCTAGGTGCACTAATTACTAAGAAATTAAGTAATTTGGTGAATTAACCTTATTTTAAGTTCACTAGTAAGCAGCAATTGGGATGCCAAACTAAACTATGCAGATAAAAAGGAAATAAACAGTAGTAACATAGCTAAACCAGACTCTATTATGCAGAGCGCATTGGTTAATACAAAACGACACACTGTAGCATGTGCAATACACTAACCTTATGTGCAGGTGCGATGGGCGATGTAGCACAGGTCTAACACTGGTAACCTATGCTATGTGCATGACTATCTGGGTTGATTCCACGCTATTAGCGTGGCAAAGACACTAGGAACTGCACGGCTGCGAAAAAATAAATGGGGTCGCGATGGGGCCAAATTTTGGAAGCAAGAGGTAGAATACCTAATCACGTGCAGCTGAAAAATACCCATATATAGCTACTTAGCATAAAACAACCTAGTTTAAAAAGAAATAAACAAAAATAAGTATGCTCGTCGTTAGAATTATTATGGAAAAAACTACACAAGTGCACTCTTCCACTTGGTGAGGTGCTAAGCCTTGTAGGTTCCTGCAAGGCCTCAATCCTTGGAGCGCCTTTTGATGGTTCATGGTATTACTCCAAGTGATTATGTAAGAGATTGTTTGTGTATTTCACATTGAAACATGAAAATATTAATAAAAACAAAATGAAGGAGATGAGGGGAGAATGCATACTTCAACAACAACCAAAGATATGCTAAACCACTCTTATATTTCCCAATGGAATATTTGTACAACAACTAGGAGGTGAAGGCTTCAAAGGAATCCAACAATCTCCCTTAGGGATTCCTTTCTTGTCCAAACTAAATTGTAAGTAGGTGGAAGAACAATGGAGAGAAACACTTGCCCCTTGATCGTCCCCTTGATCGTAGGTGGCAAGAAAGCTTGGAAATGCTCACAATGGTAGGAAATGGTGGGCTATGAAGAAGCTCCAACTCAAATCCAACAGCATAACCTTCCTCTAATTTATCTCTACCAAATGCATGCCAATGGCTTCCTTTTGTAGGCCAAGAGGTGGCCATCGAACAACTAGATCCAAATGTGAACTCTCCTCCTTCATGAACTAGTTCCAAGGTACATAAGGGGGTTTGATTAATGCCCCCAAGTGTGTGAGGGGCCTAATTCTTATCCTTGGCGAGGATTGAGTCTTTAATGCGCCACTGAGCGTGAGTGGTCCTAGCATTTTGATAGTAGCATACCTATCGACGGAAAAGCCGTATGGGTGTAGTGCGGGCATTGTTCAGATTATCTACGCTATAGCATTGGTCAACTGTGTAATACCAGTGCTACCCTTTTTTTATTGTTTCTTGGCACTTGTGGACTTATGTTTTGTTTTTTATCTGTTGAGGATTCCTGTGGTGAGATGCATTCTTTCTGTTGATGACGCTTTACTGGATGAATCACCAAAATGTCACATGTGTGTGAATTTTAGGCGTTAAGAGGGCCCTCTCCATACTTTTGGAAAACAACAATGTAATGTTTATAAGTAATGCCAAATGGATGAAAACTATAAAAACTCATACAACCACCTCAAGGAGTTACGCTTCTCTATTTAGCAAATTCATCGATTATATAAATGAACAATAAGCAACAAGACATTACCCAGAAGCCTCAAGGAGACACTTCAATACATTTACCAAACAATATTATCAACTTCTAAAATGAAAAAGGAAGAATCACTCTAACTTTGAGAGATGCTTGTTGTCAATGTTAACTATACAATGCTCCAGTTAGCCAAGTAAATATTTTCTCTTACCAGACATTACAGGAGTATTTGTTTCTTCTCTAGCGAGAGACGTTTTCCTCTTACTATTGGTGACAAACAAGGAAGCTAATTTTTACAATTACTACAGGGTATAGGTTCGTCTACTCAAAGCCCTTTCCAGGTTAGGATAGTAAAGGCACACAAACTGGAGTCATTTTCTCTTGAACATTATCAGTCATTGATTCAGTTTATTAAACGAAGGGAAAGACACTAGATAATGGAACTGGTTCCTCCACTAAATTCGGTATTCTTAATTTAATAGGGAAGAGAAGGATTTGGTCTATCCCAAGAGAGCCGCCCCTCTAATTAGTCAAGAAGGAAGGACACACAGTCTTTTCAATCAATGCTAACCAAAAGATGATTCACATAAAAAGACTTCTCAATAGTGGACAATCTTAAATATTATTGTGGAGTCTTCTTCTCTAGGAGAGATATATGCTCTCTGCATTAGAGAGTAATCATTATTATAATTTAACCGGACCGTTTGATCAAAACATACAAACTTAAACAACTGGTGCATAAGCTATACTTTTCGTGCAGAGATTCCCTTCGTTTCTCTACAATTCCAGGTTATCAGATAATCTTCTTTTAAGATTTTTTTTACGCGCCTCTCATTTTGAGTGGAAGAACTACCAAAAATGAAACTCTGTCGACCCCCAAAAAAATACAAAAAATCAAGAAAGTACTCAGTTGTCTCTCTTTTTCGGGAGGGAACCCTTTTGTACAAAATAAGTGAGCAAAACAAAAGGATATCGGCCCTTCCTTGGAGAACCGCCTCTTGTAACCAAAGAGAAAGAACTAACTCTATTTTTCAAACTATCGCCTCAGGTCCCTTTTTACCTAACCGACCCCAGCCTTTATTAGAGCGGCATTCATTCAACAAACCCTAACCGAATAAAAAACGATCTTTTCCTTTATATTAGATATTTATTTTAAATAAAATTTCATTTCATTTTACAATTAGATTTATGTTAGCTCTTAGTTTTAAAAATTTTAAGGAGATATTCCTTTTTAATTTATTTTCTTATATATCTTTGCTCGAAAAGGAGTTTCCCTTTTTATTCCAATATAATTGGAATTTATATTTTAATCTGCTCATAAATATTTCTTTTTGCAAATCTATCAATACATGCATATAATTATTTATATAAATTTGATTCGTATTTTCTTAAAATTATTTCTCAGTGATAATATAGTGATAGTTATTTATTCAGTAATCTATATTATCCTATATATTTATGTCTATATAAAAAAAAAACATTTAATAATAATTCAGAAAGAAAATTTGTAATATTATTCCATCCTTACCTTTCACTCAAGGTAAGATCCCTTGTTTCCTCGTCAAGGCTGAAATATCAGTAATATACATAAGGATTACTTAGTTTTAGGTAATAGTAATTAGTAATAATTAGCCTAATGCTAATAGTTAGTTCATAGGAATTCATTACTGCCTTGCGGTGGATAGTAGTTTCTTTGGCGTCCCTATCTAGGACTAATCGTTAACAACACTTATAAACTTAAGTGATCTTCTAGTGAACATCACAGTTCACTTCTCTTTAAGTGCATGCGGCACTCAGATGATGCTCGTCATCAAATGCATGGCATACCAACCAATAAACTTCCCCCCTAGTGGATTCATGGCCCCATCATTTTGTTTCATCAAGCCTTCAGCCTCCTACGTCTACAAATTTAAGCATAAAACATCATAGGAAATTACTTACAGATATTACTAACGGGGCCTTGGACTTGAGCTCCTTGTTAGGAATTGTTGCATAGTGCATTTTACATTTTTCTTTTGGTTATGAAGTAGTTGTGATAAAAGTGGATGTTACATGTGGGGCATCATGAACTGTCCATTAAAGTATTCCACAAAATTGAAATTCCTTTTTCTCTATTGGCCTAGACACACCATACATAGTGATGCCAGCCCATAATTGGAGCAGCTCATCAATAAGAGGCTCGATATATACATTATATCTTTAACTTGGTACTTACCTAATTTTTTTCAAAATACATGTAATTACTACCATTTCTACATAATAGAAAATAAATAAGTATAAGAAATTATGCAACAAACAAGAGAAATGAAATGTTAGGTTAAAAAAAAATTCTAAACAAATACCTGGAGCAATCATCCCCAACATTATTTGCTCCCTCTTTATTGAAATACAAGGAGAAGTGTTATTGTTGATAACAAAAATTGGCCACACTGAGTAAATAGACCTAACCTCTCCAAATGGATTGACATCGTCAGTTGCCAAAGAAATCCTAAGATTACGAGGTTCTTCTTTTAAAAATGGCTATTTTTCCTCAATGTTCCTAAATGAAAAACCATCTGCTAACATTCGAAGAACACCATCTCCACTTTTGTTCCATACATGGTATCTATAAACTGTGATATGCTTTCACACCTGAACAATCACTTCAAACGTGGTATTATGCGAATGTGACGAAGAACTTTGTGAGGCACCTTTTTTGTTACTTGATCAGTTTGATACGTACTTATATGACATTGCAGACCTTCTGTATCCAATGCATATTGTCCATAATATATAATATGATAATTACGAAATTCATGAATAACTTTATACTCCATTCCAATATCTTTCATAACGACATATAAATCTCTATATGTGATAGGCAGAATCTTTGACTTTGGTAACATAAATTCCCCTAACAATCTACAACATAAAAAATAATCAGTTAATGTAAAGAACATTAATTGTACTAAATATAGCAAAATAATAAAAAAAAGTATAAGCTTATAACAATGTGATGAAACATACCTTAGGATTTGTGTCATATAATTGTTTGACAAACCAATTAAATTCTTTAATTTCATTAACAATAATGTAGCGGAGAGAATATTTCCTCTTCCTCCTTCATAAAGTGGTTGTTTTTCATTGTCGAGTAGAGGTATAGCTTGAATATCATGAAAGTTGTCATCATTTGTTTGGGCGAATGTGTCTTGGATCAATCTATTTGTCCCATCATCTTCAACTATGTTATTATTATTATCTTCTTCCATAGGATCATTAAATCCATGATCTTCAATATTCACTCCATATTGTCAAGCTTGTGCAACATTATATCTACGAGTAGTTGGCACATTCTTCGACGTCAGACACCTAGGAGGCATTGTCTTTATAATTCAAAATAATCAAGGAAAATTATTGTGTCAAATATGAACAATATAAAGAAATATATTGAATAAATAAAACTTACCAAGGGATGGTAATCATTCCCCACTTCGATGTGTCCATTTTTTCTACAATGTGTTTTAGCTCTTTTCATCGAAATTCTTTTGATATTGAAGCCCCTACATTCAGTACAAGGGAAATAACATTTGTCATCACCGATTTCCTTGAAATCTGTTGAAGAGTAATTTCTCCTCCTATAGCTTGTTGTCAGTTGACATTAAATGCAATAGGCAGGTGTCAGGTTAGTCGCTACACTTAATGCATGTAGGTAGGATATTTTGTAATGTAGTTAATGTTAAACTTATCTTCTTGATCGATGATGTATCCGGTCCCTTTTTACTATTCTTGTTAATATGTTGAAGAGCCTAGAGCTCCTGTGCTGCTTTTGTAAGCTTCCAAAGATACTCTGTTTCGTGCTCTGCCTCTGCACTTTGACATGGTATCAAAGCAATAAGGTGAGTCCTCCTTCACCAACCATGTGAAGGACCATAGAGCCATCAACAGTCCCATCTTCACTGGGCTTGGTCTTACAAATCCCTGCAACAGCAAGTGGCCAATTCGTAGGGTAATACGATCCCCAACAAACTGTCTGCAGAGCACGAGATGAGATGCCACAAATCCGTGTTTGAGGAACGTTGCTGCCATTGATGAATTGAATCACTCATATATCCGAAAAGGTTGAAAACCTATTTAGACTACATCTACCGGCTATAACCACATGTTTAGGTATCCGTGGTTCTTCTCTATGACTAGGACAGAGGTCAAACTTCCTCAGCTCATAACCCAACCATGAGATAATGGGTACTTTCGCTACATAGGAAAGAGATTTCGATTTTTCTAGCGCTTAACTCAAACAACAAGCATTCAACAGTTACTTGCTCAAGGGCCGGCATAAAACGAACAAACCTGCCACAACACTTCTCTTCAATAGCTTATATGAGGACTTTGCATTCCAACAACACAGCAAGGAATTTGCTCTAGAAAATTGTGATTGTGGCTTGAGAAGAGGACATTTGAGAAGAAAGAAGAAGATGGCATCCACCAGCAATCAAAATCAAACTCAAGGACTAATTATAACAGGAACAAATTATGAAATGTGGGGAATTAAGATGAGAAGTTTTCTATGATCACAAGATTGTTGGGAAGCTGGAGTGAATGGGTTTATTGAGCTAGATCCAGCATATCTGAAAGCTATGACAAACAATCAGAGGAATGCAGTTGTAGAAAATAGAAAAAAGGACTCAAGGGCATTGTGGTTTTTGCACAATGGAGTAGAAGATGCAATATTTCAAAAAATTGCAGCAACTGAACATGCAATTGAAGCATGGGAAACTCTTGAAACAGCCTATCAAGGCACAGATAAGGTAAAAAATGCAAAGCTGCAAACCCTCAGGGAAAGCCTTCGGACTCTTCAGATGAAGGACACAGAATCAGTGGACAAATTCATGACACAAACCATCAATGTTGTGAATCAACTTCAAGCACATGGAGAAGCTGTTCCAACTCAAAAGGTAGTTGAGAAAGTGCTCAGAAGTCTTCCAGAAAAAATTAATATGGTTGTGACAACCATTGAAGAATGCAAAGATTTAAAACAATTGTCTATTGAAGAGCTCATTGGATCATTGCTAACCCATGAAACAAGAATCAATAGGCATAATGACTCTTATGAGAATGCATTCCAGTCTCAGACCCCATTCAACAAAGGTAGAGGACATGGAAATAGAAGCAGAGGAAGAAGAGGAAGAGGTCATTTTCAGACAGGAAACAGACCAATAGCTATAGAACAGACATAGCAACCACAAAATTTCTCTTATAACACAAGAGGAAGAGGTCGAAGCAATAGTCAACCAAGGAGGTTTGACAAATCAAACGTTCAATGCTTTTACTGCAAGAATTATGGCCATTTTGAGAGTGAATGTAGAAAGAAGCAACCAGATTTGAAGAAAGGCAGAGCCAATGTCACCAATACAGAAGAAGGGACATCACAATCCATGTTCCTTTCCTGCCAAGCTATAGAAGAATTCAGCAACAAAGATATATGGCTGCTGGACAGTGGTTGCAGCAATCACATGACAAGTAATGAAGAAATTTTTTTAATCTTAGATAACTCCATTAAAACTGAAATCAAATTGGGTGATGATCATCATGTAAATGCTTTAGGAGAAGGCATAGTATCAGTCATAACCAAGTAGAATGAAAAGAAAGACATTCCAAATGTTTACTTTGCCCAGGATCTAAAACATAATCTCTTAAGTGTTGGTCAACTGAGTCAAAATGGTTATGAGGTCATATTTAAAGGATGCACAATCTTGGACAAACCACCTAGTCAAAGGGTTGTAGCTAGAATTAAAATGACCAAAAATAGGATGTTCCCATTAGTCATGAAAAGTGCAAATCTGTCACAATCTTATGCCCATACAACTACTAGTTCAGATGAAACTTGGCTATGGCATTGTAGGTATGGTCACTTGTCTTTTAAAGGTTTAAATAATTTGCAAAAGAAGTCTATGGTAGAAGGCTTACCTATGATAGATGTTCATCATAATCCTTGTGAAAGTTGTATCTTGTCTAAACACAAAAGGGACAGCTTTCTGAATGCTGCCACCTATAGAGCCAAGGAACCTCTTGAGTTAATCCATATAGACCTATGTGGTCCTATGCAAACCGAGTCTATAGGAGGAATATTTTACCTTCTGACATTTATTGATGATTTTAGAAGAATGACGTGGGTGTTCTTTATCATGAACAAATCTGAAACATTTGCAAAATTCAGAGAATTCATAGCTACAATAGAAAAACAGAGTGGCAAGTACATCAAAGTGTTGAGGTCAAATGGAGGAGGTGAATATTATTCCAAGGATTTTGCAACATACCACAGAGAACAAGGTATCCATAGACAGTTTACAACCAGATACACCCCACAACAAAATGGAGTAGCTGAAAGGAAAAATCAGACCATCATGAACATGGCCAGAAGTATGTTAAAATCCAAAAATTTACCCGATGAATACTGGGCAAAAGCAATTGGATGCTCAGTTTATATTCTGAATAGATCTCCAACAAATAGTGTAAAAGATAAAGTTCCATTTGAAGCATGGAGTGGAATGAAGGAAAATATTTCTCATTTAAGAGTTTTTGGCTGCATTGCTTATGCACATGTCCCAGCAGAAATAAGAAGAAAAATGGACGATAGAAGTGAAAAATGTATCTTTGTGGGATACAGTGAACATTCAAAGGCATACAAACTGTATAACCCGGTCACTAAGAAAACCATAATAACTAGAGATACTAAATTTCTTGAAGACCAGGCTTGGAGTGAAGAAGATGAGGGAACAATAGGGAGTAATCCTTTCCCACATGCAAGTGAATTAGTGGACAGTATAGAACAACATGAATCTACACATAGACTTCCTCGATTATAGGTTTAAGGAGAAGTATCAAGACAAGAAGGACAAGCCACACACAGTCCAACATCAACTAATGAATCAGATCCCACATTGGCCTCACTTAGAAGACAAAAAATAAGGAAGCTAAGTGAAATTTATGAGCAGCATGAAAATGTAGATGAGCAAGCTCATTATGCTCTATTATCATCTTAGCCAATTTATTTTGAGGAAGCAGTCAAGGAAAAGAAATGGGTTGATGCAATGAATGAAGAGATTCAATCAATAGAAAAGAATGACACTTGGGATCTTGTGAATTTGCCAGTAGAAAAAACCAGCATCGGAGTCAAATGGGTTTATAAATCCAAATACAATGAGAAAGGCAAAGTGGAGAAACACAAAGCAAGGCTAGTTGCAAAAGGATTTGCACAACAGCCTGGTATTGATTACGGGGAAACATTTGCCCCGGTTGCCAGATTAGACATAGTTAGCACAGCTTTAGCTATTGCAGCCCAAAAGCATTGGCCAGTTTATCAATTGGATGTTAAATCAGCGTTTTTAAATGGCATTTTGAAAGAAAAAGTTTATGTAAATGAGCCCCAGGGATTTGAAGTGAAGAGTCCAGAATTGAAGGTCTACAAACTGAAAAAGGCCTTATATGGCTTAAAGCAAATGCCAAGAGCATGGTATAGTAGAATTGATACATATCTGCTCAACAATGGATTCAAAAGAAGTAGCAATGAATCCACCTTGTACACAAAATCAAATCAGCAAGGTAATTTGTTAATTGTTTGTCTTTATGTAGATGACATGATATATATAGGAAACTTAAAACTTTCGAATTTTCAATCTACAATGAAGAAGGAATTCGAAATGACTGATCTTGGTCTCATGAAATATTTTCTTAGGATCGAAGTTGATCAAACTGAAAAATGAATTTTTATCTGCTAAAAGAAGTATGTTAAGGATATTTTGGCAAGGTTCAGAATGACCAAATGTAAACCAGCAAATACACCAATTGCTATAGGCACAAAACTAAGCAAACAAGACAAAGGTCTAGTAGTCAATCCTACATTGTACAAACAACTTGTTGGAAGTTTGATGTATCTTACAACAACAAGACCATATATAATGTTTGCAGTCAGCTTAATTTATAGATTCATGGAGTCTCCCAAGGATTCACATTGGAAAGCTGGAAAAAGAATTTTGAGGTATATTGCAGGTACAATTGAATATGGAATCCTATATGAAGCTTCTGAAGAAAATCAGCTAGTTGGATACATAGATAGTGACTTTGCAGGAAGTATTGATAATCGAAAAAGCACATCAGGTTATGCTTTTCATCTAGGCACATGTCTTATCTCTTGGGAATCTAAGAAGCAGCCCATAGTCACTATTTCTTCAGCTAAAGCAGAGTATGTGGCAGGGACATCAGCAGCATGTCATGCAATGTGGATGAGAAGAATGTTAAGCGATCTTGCACATGAAGAGATCAAGCCAACTCCAATTTTCTACGACAACAATTCAGCAATTGCTTTATCAAAAAATCATGTCTTTCACCGCAAGAGTAAACACATTGACACTCGCTTTCATTTCATACGAGAGCTTGTCAACAATGGAGAAGTCAATCTTCATTTTTGTGGTTCTAAATACCAGCTTGCAGACATCTTCACAAAGCCATTGGGCAAAGAAAATTTTGAATTTCAAAGACAACACCTAGGAATTATGTGTGCTACTGAATATTATAAATGTAAAGTTGAAATTAAGGAGGAGTGTTGAAGAGTAATTTCTCCTCCTGTAGCTTATTGTCAGTTGACATTAAATGCAGTAGGTAGGTGTCAGGTTAGTCGCTACACTTAATGCATGTAGGTAGGATATTTTGTAATGCAGTTAATGTTGAACTTATCTTCTTGATCGATGATGTATCTAGTCCCTTTTTACTGTTCTTGTTAATATGCTAAAGAGCCTAAAGCTCCTGTGTTGTTTTTGTAAGCTTCCAAAGATACTCTGTTCTGTGCTCTACCTCTACACTTTGACTAAATTTGCCCACAACCTATCAAAAATCCTTTGCTTTTCTTTAGCACCAATATTATCCAACATTATTCCTTACTAAAATAGAGTAATGACTATCTTATAGAATGAACGAGTGGAGTACGACTTGAAAGATAAAATAAACTTGCTTTATGTTGAAGGTTGGAGGCAAAAATAAAACAAAAATAATGCAGAATGAGCTACGGCTCTTCAATCTTTATTCATAAACGGAGATCAATTGATGTAATACAACAATAATCTAATGTGTATTTAAACACTTATGGAAAACCCTAAAATCTCTAACCTATCTTTTGCATGCATGCAAAGCATGTTGTTGCATTTATTAAGTAAACGTTTAAATAGGAACTGAATGTAAAAGCTAAGTTAACTGAAGTAATTACTATTTCTAACACTCCCTCTTAATTACTACTGCTGACTACTGTAGCTTTTACAATTCCTAAATTATTTCTATGAATTTCAAAAATATCTTTTGCCAATGGCTTTGTGAAGATGTCAGCCAATTGGTCAATCGATTTACAATGTTCAACACGAACTTCACCAGTGTTCACAAGTTCTCTTATGAAGTGATATCTAGTATCAATGTGCTTGCTTTTAAGGTGAAAAACATGGTTCTTGGATAGAGCGATTGTTGAATTGTCGTCATAATAAACTGTGGTTGGTCCTTCTTGTTTCTGTTGAAGACCTTCTAAAACTCTGCGTAACCAGAGTGCTTGACATGCTGTTGATGTTGCTGCTACATACTCTGCTTCTGCTGATGAAAGTGTCACAATGGGATGCTTCTTGGATTCCCATGAAATCACCCCTGATTCAAGATGAAAAACATGACCGAAAGTGCTCTTCCTGTCATCCAAACTTCCTGCAAAATCACTGTCAGTGAAACCTGTCAAAACATCATACTTAGTGCTTGAGTATAAAATTCCATAGCTTGAAGTTACTGCAACATATCATAAGATCCTTTTTCCAACTTGCCAATGCGAGTCTTTGGGAGACTACATGAACCTTGAAATCAAGCTGACAGCAAACATAATATCAGGTCTCGTAGCTGTGAGATACATGAGACTTCCTACAAGTCTCTTATACAATGTTGGATCTACATTGGGACTGCAATCGTCTTTTCTCAACTTAGTACCTAGTGCCACTGGTGTAGGTGTTGTTTTGCAATTAAGCATTCTGAATCGCTTAAGTACTTCATTAGCATATTTATTTTGAGAGATAAATATACCCTTTTCTGATTGTTCTACTTCTAGGCCAAGAAAGAACCTCATCAATCCAAGGTCTGTCATCTCAAACTCTTTCTTCATAGTTGCCTTGAACTCATCTACTGAGAGGTCACCTGTAAAAATCATATCATCAACATACAAACAAACTATCAAAATCTGTCCTTGTTGATTTACCATTGTGTAAAGTGTTGGTTCATTACTGCTTCTGCCAAAACCATTTTTGATCAGATAAGAATCAATTCTGCTATACCAAGCTCTTGGAGCTTGCTTGAGCCCATATAGAGCTTTCTTCAACTTGTAAACTTTGTCTTCATGTTATTTTATTTCATACCCATGTGGCTGCTCCACATAAATTTATTCTTCAAGAATTCCATTCAAGAATGCCGACTTGACATCCACCTGATAAACTTTCCATTTATTCTATGTTGCAATTGCTAGGACTGCTCTTACTATGTCCAATCTTGCCACTGGTGCAAAAGTTTCTCCAAAATCAATTCCTAGTTGTTGCGAGAAACCTTTTGCTACTAACCTTGCCTTGTACCTTTCAATCTCACCTTTTTGATTGAGTTTGGTTTTATAAACCCACTTCACACCAATGGGTTTCTTATTCTTTAGTAGGTCAACTAGATCCCATGTATCATTTCTCTCAATGGAATATATCTCTTCGTCCATAGCATTTACCCAATGCTCTTGTTTTACAGCCTCTTCATAAGACAAAGGTTCACTAGCAATAAAAACATAATTGGTATTTGCATCCAATTCATCATAAATATTTGTCAATCTTCTAGTCTTTTTGTTACTGTGATCAGATTCATTACCTGATTGCGGACTTGATGCTTCACCTCGAACTGAGTTTCTAGGTGTTCTTTCTGGAGTATTTGCTACTAGTGAAGATGCTACTAGATCTTGTTGTCCAATTAGCTCCTCATCTTCTCCATCTTCTGGTTGGGGTATTGCAGCTCCCACACCCTTGTCTGTGCTTCCATTCCATGACTCTTCCTCCTTGAACAAAACATCTTTGCTGAGGATAACCTTTTTGGTAATAGGGTTATACAGCTTGTAGGCTTTAGTTTGTTCACTGTATCCAAGAAATATAGATTTCTCACTCCTGTCGTCTAGCTTTTTTCTTAGCTGTTTAGGAACATGACCATAAGCAACACAACCAAATACTCTGAAATGATAAACATTACAAGTCATACCTGACCATGCTTTCTCTAGTACTCTATTCTTCACAATTTTGGTGGGACATCTGTTCATCACATGAACAGCACAAGCCGCTGCATCTCCCCAAAATTCATTGGACACATTTCTTCCTTTCAGCATGCTCCTTGCCATATTCATGATGGTTTTGTTCTTGCATTCTGCAATACCATTCTACTGAGGAGTATATCTTGTAGTGAATTGCCTCTTGATTCCATGATGCTTGCAGTAATCATGAAATTCCTTTAATTCATACTCTCCCCCTCCATTAGATCTCAATACTTTGAGTTGATAACCACTCTATTTTTCAACCAAAGCCCTAAATTCCTTGAACTTGCCAAAAGTTTCAGACTTCTGACGAAGGAAATACACCCATGTTTTTCTATTGAAATCATCAATAAATGTAAGGAAAGAATAGCTTCCACCAATCGATTGAGTTTGCATTGGTCCAACTAGATCAGTATGAATAAGTTCTAAAGGTGCATGTGCCCTTCGAGACATACCTTTAGGAAAGCTATCCCTGTGCCGCTTTGCAATGATGCAACACTCACAACTGCTTTATGGCTCCTTCATAGGGGGAAATCCCTTTACCATCTCTTTCCGCTTCAAAAACTTGAGACCACCAAAGTGAAGATGTCCATATCTAAAATGCCATAATCAATAATCATCCATGCAAGTGGCTTTTTGAGCAAAAGAGGTTACCTTGCTGCTGCAATTCATGACCAGTGGATACATTCTATTACTAGTCACTTGTATTTTGATGGTCAAATGTCTATTTGGGTCATAAATTTCACAGTCTAATCCATTAAAGACAAGTTTGTACTTCTTTTCAGTGAGTTTCCCAATGCTAAGCAGATTATGCTTCAATCGTGGAGCATAATAGACATCTGAGATTGTTTTTTGTTGGCCTTGTTTGGTCAGAATGTTGACCACTCCTTTTCCAAGAATTGGAACTACCTCATCTGTGCCAACTTTGACCTCTGTCCTCACTGATTCATCTAGGTCTGCAATTAGACCTCTATCACCTGTCATATGGTTACTGCAGCCACTATCTAAAATCCAAAGTCCCTTTGGGATTTCGTGTGCAGCATGACATGTAAGAAATAACATATCATCTTTTTCCTCGGAGGTATTAGTCACATTAGCATTATGATTTGTTTGATCATCCTTTTTCTTTTTGCATTCATGAGCATAATGCCCAAATTTATTGCAATAATAACATTAAATATTAGATTTATCTGACCTTTTTTTGTCGTAGTTTCTGCCTTCATGGTTATGATGGTGATCTTGATCTCCATTGCCATTACTTCGACGACTTGTGCCTCATCCTCTTGATCCTCCTCTGCCTCTGCCTCTTCCTTTGCCTCTTGAGAATGAGACATGTGCTTTGAAAGCATTCTCTTGAGAGGATTCTTCATTCCTGTTGAGTCTGGATTCGAATGAAAGTAAAGATTCGGTCAGCCCGTCTATAGAGAGAGTACTCAAATCTTTTGCTTCTTCAATCGCTGAAACTTTTGACTCAAATTTGTGGGGTAGGGATCTCAGAACCCTTTGAACCACCCTTTGATCTCCAATATTTTCACCATAGATATTCAGCTGATTAACAATCCCCATGACTTTGGTCATGAAAGAGTCTACAGAGTCTGATTCTTTCATCTTCACATCTTCAAAGTCTCTTCTTAGGTTTTGGAGTGTTGCTGTTTGAACCTTACCGGCACCTTGATAACTGGTCGCCAAGGTATCACATGCTGCTTTGGCATGTAAAGATGTTGATATCTTTGGAAATACGTTGTTATCCAAAGCGTTCATTATGAGATGCAGTGCCTTTGCATCCTTCTTCCTGTGCGCTCGCAGGACATCCTTCTCTTCATTTGAAAGGGATTGAAAAGATGCATCATCTGCAGGTTCGGAATAGCCATACACAACATATTCCCATGCATCTTCTAACCTGAGATAAACTGCCATCCTCGTGGCCCAGACATCATAGTCCTTTTTCCCTGTAAGAGGAGAAATCTAAGATTGATTGCTGCTAGAAGCCATAGACGCTGTGGTGTCCTTCACTAGGTTTTTCAAAATAATCTCCTTCCTTTTTTTTCAAAATAATATCTCCCTCTTAAACAAGATTTGAGAAAATATCTTCTTCTTTTGTAAAAAGAAAAATTCTTACTCAATAACTGCGTGAAAGTAAAAAAAAATCACATGAAGTAAAAACATTTTTGCACTTTGACCAAAAATGCAGTCTCGTTCCAATTACCACTCTTTGTCCTAGGGAGAGGCTGCGGTGAAAACTCCACTTTAGACTATACTGTGGGCACGATAGTTCCTAAAGTACCACTCTATGTACTATAGGGAGGGCGTGGTACTCCAATTTTTTTTTTTTTTTTAATAACTTCTCCAAAAAGAATTCTACGAAAATTCTTAAAAAAAAAAAAACTTACAAATTCTTTAAAGCTATGGCTTTGGCTTCTCCGGAAATTGATGCTACCAATTTGATCTTCTCCTATGCTCTGATACCAAACTGAGGGTTGGAGGCAGAAATAAAACAAAGATAATGCGGAATGAGCCACGGCTCTTTAATCTTTATTCATAAACGGAGATCAACTGATGTAATACAAACAATAATCTAATGTATATTTAAACACTTATGGAAAACCCTAAAAATTCTATCCTAGCTTTCGCATACATGCAAAGCATGCTGTTGCATTTGTTAACTGAATGTCTAATAAAGTTCCTTATAACCTTTTCGAAATGTCACAACTATATCAAAATTGTCAAAACGTCTATTAAATTTCTTATATTTATAAATATAAGAAACAGTCGTTATTCTGACACATGTTAACTTACTCAACGTTGACTTTTTCAACATTCAACAGTCAAAAGTGACAATTGCAAAAGTCTATTGGTTATCCATGAGCCGTCGGTGACCCAATGGTATTCCGTCGATATACACACAACAACTTATTAAATGTTGGAGTTCTGGCGGTCAATAAACAAACCCGGTACATCGGTGTTCCGATGTGGGAATACTGATAGTTCAATAATGTTCATCGGTAACTAAGTCGGGATAAAATTTAAAAAAAAAAAAATTATGATTTTTAAGAAGATTTTTCGATGGTCTTTCTGGACAGTCGTATTTTTGGATGAATTTTGATCATAAATGTTACAGTGAGTAATTCTGAGTAATTGCGAAGGATAAGCATTAATAAAAAAGTAGTGGTTACATATGCTAATCATAGAAACATTAGAAAGTTACGACAGGAATAAATATTACATTCAATAAAATTGTAGAGGTCATACAAATGATTTCTTGATTGATACAAGTAGAGAACCTGTGTCAAAGGGTCAAGGTGACCCGAATATGGTTGGGAAGAGATTTGTATACATAACATAAAAGCAATTAATAGTTCCCTTTAACCGGATGATAGTGGAAATTAATATTTCATGTGAATTCTATGTTCCCAGAATTTTCTCTTGTAAATTGGATTAGCTGTAAAAGATATTAAGAGAAAATGTGAAAGCAGGAAGAAAATATTAAAAGAAAATGTGTAAGTAGGAAGAGTAACATTTTTATCTACATCCAGACACAATATTAAATAAATTGTGATTCGACGGTGCTAACAAATAAGCAAATGACAGTGTATACACTTAAGAGAAAGTATATATATAAATCGACACCATTCTCCAGATACATAGTAGCCCAAAATCATAGCATTTAATAATAGTTGTTTCATAATAATGAGGCAACGTCCATGTGTAACAATACGAGGAAAATGTCTTAAAAACCACTTTAAAGCAGCACTGAGTTACAATAGTTACATGCCATAGTCGACCAAAAAAACCTAGACTACATTTGTATGAACATAACCACCTTGGATAACATGGCAACCAAATTTGGAAAGCATATCCAAGCCCAGTGAGACCGCACGGGTGAAAAATTGAAATCATGATTCAATGGAGTCACGTCATATCCCTAACTTTACTCACGAAGGGATATTCATTGGAGCACCTGGAATGAGTCGGCATTAGGACTCGTCGATGCAACCAACCCGATCTAAATGTTTTACATGCACCAAGAATGTTCACAGTTAGAGGGTGGCTACATTAACAGATTGAAACCTTGCCCATTTTTTTAAACCACGGTAAAATCCCATAGAATGGCCATTTCTCGGAGTCGCGAATGAAACCTACACAATAATAAAAACAAGACTGGAAGATGAGAAATAAAGAGATCAATGCCTACAGAGGACAAAGACTCCATTGGAAAACCATGCAAAAAAGTTATTTGTTAAGCAAAACGTATAACATGTGGAAGAAGACAGAAAGAATAAAAAATTGAACTCATGAAGTGGGAGCACTATAACTCTTAGTGATGCGAAGTTAATGCCTGGAGAGAAGTTCGTTGTGCATTCAAGCCAAGGGTTCCACACCATAATCACTGAAGGAAAAGGAAATAGTAAATCCGGAAGAATCGAGAAGCTAAGAATCATGCTTATCCAAATTCCCAAGGCATTTACCTTGGTTCTAGCTAAATTAACAAGTGTCTCAATCTCGTACAAGGGAAGAGTACCATACTGCCAGTCAACATTTAAAAGACCATCGCAGTGGTATTAAAATCCTATACAATCTGGTGAAATATTAGGGCGAGATACAGTCATGGTGGTAAATGCAGGGCAGATAACTTATCGTTCGCCTAATATCTTAAGCATGAAGCATGATCTAAGGGACCAATACATTAAGTATAATGCATAGTTTTTGCTTAGACCAATTTGAGAACTGCTAGCTCGTAATTTAGTGGGATTGATATCATATAGGATATGGTGTGTTAGGAGGTTAGGGAGGGGGCGAACCTTCTTTCTTCCCTTTTCTGATTATATGAAGTCCCCAAGTCATGGATCATCGTTCGCTTTGTGTTACGATGGCTCACGAGGTTGCAATAGTTTCCAACCCTAATTACACATATGCATGACATATGTAAGGTATGCCACCATGAACTTTTCTAGAATAGTAAAGGTTAGGTTGTAGAGGCTAGGGTGCATAGGTTGGTTGGTACACATAGTTTCATCACAAGTATTGCTACCTAGGCAGGGATTCAATGACAAGGGAGTCCCTACAATTAAAACCAAAAGAAACAATAATCTGATTTTAAGGATAGGAAAAATACAAAAGACCGTGGAATGTTAAGGAAAAACATTTACACTCCTTGATAAGGTATGCATACGTACATTCATAAGGATCTACGAAGCAATATTAAATGGAAATAATCTTAACACCCCATGAGGAGACATATAGATGAACACGAGTAGAGAAGTTGTGACCTTGCTAAGATAAAGGAGTAATTACATATAAATTAATGATAAATCTTCTTGTTATTAATAAATATTAACCACTTAGAATTTTGAGTGTCAACCACACATACATAGAGACATGCTCGTGGAAAGAATAGTACACTTTTTTTTAGTTGGTAATTTCGAGGTTCATTTCTTGGAAAAATACCTTTACCCACAATTGCTATCATATTTGTGATTGGATGATATGATGCATGATAATTAAACATAAGAAACCAAATATACTCTTAATAGACTAGTTTGTGAAGTCTTTATTTCCTAGCATCGCTACTGATGTACCCAATGCAATTAGTATGGTGGAATTTATCTTTATACAAGTTATACAACTTGAGGAGAAATTTATGTTCAAAACAAGAACTCAAGCGTTAAAAACTCATATTTTTGCATAAAAAACACCAAAAAACAACTCCAAATAAAAAAGCGGTGCTACCGGAAGCACCACTTTTTTTATGGCTAAAAACATAGACATGGACCAAAACAATCCTTATTGGTATTTACAAAAACCTTAAAATCAAGCCCTAAATTGAAAACTAATGCTACGGGTAGCACAAGTTTTCAAAAAATGGCATTATTATGTCATTATATCATAATTTCAAAGTACATTTATTAGAATTCTTAGTAACACTATATAAAAGTGGCACTGAGTTAAACATAAATTATTCAAAAAATTATTTCACCACCCTTACCATATAAAATAAAATTTCTTATGATGTTATTCATAATAAAACCATTTATTAAACCATAAAACATATAAGTTATGATATTTGGACACACAACAAGTGAAACACAATATCACCTATTTTTTGGGGGAGTAAAATTACAACTTTCTAGAAACCATGGATGGTATTGTTGCAATCGAAACCTTAAATCGACCCCAAGATTGAAAAGTGGACCTCCTAGAATTACTATCATATTAGAAAATTTATAAACAAAAACTTTTAAAAAATAAGTAGAAAAAACACAAACTTACAAATTATAAAATAAAAAATTCAATTTTTTTATAAAAAAAAATAAAACTCTTTAACCAATTTTAATGACTTTTTTTAAACACATAATTAAAAAAATTAAGAATAAACAAAAATTTTAAAAACTTAAAAACAAAATAAAATCTAAACTTATAAAAAAATTAAAATTAAAATTATATCAATTTTTTAAATTAAAAAAAAAAAAAAAAAAAAAAAAAAATAGAAAAATTTACAAAATTTTAATAAAAAAATTAAAAAACTAAACAAAAAATAAATTAAAAAAACAAAATTAAAAATTAAAAAAAATAAAAATAAAATACAAAAAAAACAAAATGAAACTACTAAAACCATACCCCAAGCCTACCCTCTCCACTCTACCCCCCCCTCCACCTCCATCCACCTGCTACCCTTCCCCTCCTCTCCACCTCCCCCCTTCCCCACCCATCGCACTCTCCCTCCCTCCATTCCCTCCCCTACCCACCGCCCACCCCCACACCCCCTCCATCCCTCCCCCTCTCCCACCTGCCAAACTCCCCCTCCTCCCTGCCCCCTCCCCTCCCCCTCTACTCCAATCTCTTAGTGCCTTGACCCTTGCCCACTCGGCCTCCCGCCAACGAGCGCAACTCTGAGAATCGCGCTGCCAAAATCACTCTCGTCGAAGGGGGGCCTAGAAGGCAGGGTTCAGGGCACCGTGAAAGTGGAGTAGATGGGGAGGGGAGGGGGGAGGTAGGAGGGAAGTGCGGCGAGCGAGGGAGGGGGAGGGAGGGAGGGGGTGTAGGAGGGAGGTTGGCGGGGGAGGGAAGGGGGGGATGGGGGACGGGGGGGGATGGGGGACGGGGGTGGGGAGAGGGAATGGAAGGGAGGGATGTCGAAGGAGGTGGAGGGAGATGGGATTCAAAATGAAAAATGGTGTTACGAGTATACACACTGTTTGAAATAGTGGTAAAAAAAGATACTAAAATTCACCCCCCAAAAAACGAGAACAATGTCGGGTTCTCCTCAAGTTGTATAGCTTGTTTTGAAGTCTCAATAAGTGAACCTACATTATTCCTAGTCTCGTATTCTTTATAATAATATTCATAACTCAACTTGGTACTAAACAAATGTTTCAAATCCTATGGGAGTTCCTCATGTAGATAGTGTGCTAAGATGTGTTGGAAATATTTTGGTTAATTATTTAGTTAGTAAGTGGTATAAAAGTCTATGTATTCTAATGTCCCTATAGTTATGTAATATATTTAATCCACCTCAATGTATGTTCAAAAATCTGATTTTTATACATTTAATTATATGTAGTAAAATAAAATCCAATGAGATCGAGGAAAGAAGAAAACCTAACGTTAAAATATGAATAATGGAAAAGAGGTTGCACTAATGAATATTGTCCTAAACAACAATATTGGGGGGCAGGACAAAAACAAATTAAAATTTCCTTCTAAATATCTCAAACTAATGTTTAGAAACAACCCATTCCCTTGTCAATAGTACAAACCAATTAGCGATAATAATGTATCCTGGGAAGGGGGAAATTAGACATATCCTCACCATGGGTGACATCCCTCAAATAATATCATATATATAACTGATTGGGATGTAAATTATCATACTGAGATGTTAGGGTCCTACCCTATGCCACCTTACTTTATGGGTTAGTCAAACAACTGTATAAATCCATGTCTTTGAAATAAGGTCGAGTAAGTTACTTTTCATCAATCATTGTAAATAGAGTTTCTTTATTCATTAAGGTGCACTAGGAAGTAGTATTGTGATTTATTTGACCATGTCAAGTAGTTAGGGATTTGGATCAAAGAAGCCTATTTAAAAAGCAACAAGGCTATGAGTGTTTTCTTGAGTATTATTGTAATGGAGCTATGCTCAAGAGAAAGTTTTCTCTACCTCAAGAATCCTGTGAATAGTGATTCTATAATTTTTCTATTAATATGAAGCTCACATTCTTCCATCCGTTCAATTGCATAATATTTCTTGTTCTTATCTATAATTTTTTTTTTTTTGCATTTTAACATTTGTATATCCTATGTTCTTTTATGTTACATGGATAAAGAACACCACAAGTGGTATGAAAGCCACCTTCCTAACCCATAAACCTCCCAATATTTTATAGAAATTTTATTAGGCTAGAGACATGTTCAAGCATCTTTAAATTACCACAAATATCTATCATTTAGAGGCTAAATCTCCAACTGGGGAACACTATGTATGCAGCTAATATAGTTGGTTCTTAGTAATATTGTCTCAATCGTTGTATTATTAGACACTATTATAACTCCAATTAATACTCCCTCCAGTAGTCCTACATTAGAAAACACGTGCACAAAATATCACTTCCACACACCATAGAGTATACTAGAAGCCCTTTTAGGTCACCAAAAACTAGCTAGAGAACATCTTGTTATTATAGTGGCACTGAACACAACACACGGGAAGATACTCTAGCATATTTGGATTGGCAAGTACTATGGCTAATGGCATGGTTGAGCTTCCTTAGTTAGAACCCCAAGAGATTGGGTCGAGTACTATTGTTGGACTCCATACATATATCATAGAACTATAGTGCATGACATTCCTCTATCTTTAGGACCATGGAAAACCTGGAAAACCTTATATATGTAACCAATGTATGAAATTTCTTCATTTTTTCATAACAACAATAAAACACATTATGGGTGGCTGTACAGAATTGCTAAGTCTTTGAATCTAACGGGAATTAGGAAAATTTTTCAGTATAGTGACATTTAACCAATTGTAACAGTTGCACCAAAATTTAAAAAAAGAACAAAATAATCCTTATTTTTTACCTACCCCATTAGAATCCCTACATCAAACTCATCATTTTCATATGGCTCATTATATTTTTCGTCTCTTCTCAGAAACCCTTATTTGTGACCTAACTCAACAAAATCCTTGCATTTTGTTCATAATCTTGATATATATCTCTCCACAACCCTTATTTTTTAATCTCAAACCCTATTCCTTTTCAATTCATACTTTTCTGCTTGAATGGTAGACACCCGTAGATATGACAACATGGAGAATACCAACTAGAATCCACCCCAACAAATTTCAAACTAGCCCATTCCATCTCCCACACTTAAAACATTTCCCTCTTTACTGATGGAACATTATTGATAACTAGCAACCCAATACCACAAGTTCAACTAGAAGCTAACCGACAATGATATTTTGCTAATTTCTATTTTCCATCATTGCAGATATGCACCACCATTCAACACTCCAAGCTATAAAGTCTTGACCACTAAATACCAGAGATTTCACTCTCTATTCCTAGAAAACCTGCCTCAGTCCTTTGAGGATAAAACTTCATGGCACTACTTTCCAAGGAATAACATGTGCAATTTTGATGGTTCTTAGCCCTTAGGTTGGGTGACCTAAACAGAAAATTATTTCTCTCTTCATGGCATTAAAGATGATCTTCAAAAGTTTAAAATTGTGGTTTTATATTTATATTTTGAATGATGGAAATGGTACCATAATTCTTATCATCATTATGTCCCTTAGAGACACTTTCTAAATATCCTTCATGAGCATTTTGAACATGACACTGACTATTTGGGTAGGTTCACCAAATTGCACCAAACTGACACTAATTTGAACTATATGACAATGTTTAAGTAGTTATCCATCTGCAGAGAAAGCCTCTCTAATTTTTTTGGGGGAAATGTTTTCCCAAAGGCCTCAAGGAGGAAATTTATGCACATTTTACTATGCATTATCCCTCCACCTCATTGGAAGGTTGTGATAGAACTCATGAAGTTTATTGGTGATCAATTCCCAACCCAAGCACCATTTGTTTCCCACTCACATTAGTTTCCTATGGATCGCCCTTCTAAAACCTCCACCAACTCATGACTTTGAATCCATAAGTTGACCACATATTCCATGGATGAGCATCAACACCTATGCATTTTCTATAATTGTGATGAAAAATACTTCAGAGGGCATAAATTTAAAAAATATAAACTGTTTTAGATCAAGGCAATTCCCCTTGAGTCCATAGAGAACCACACCATGTAAGCTCATCCTGAACATGAAATAGACGATCAAATGTTTCCCCACAAATATGCTCCTAATATGCCAATTCTTGATGATAAACCATTAATTTAATTCCATGATTTATTAGGATTTTCCACACCTCAGACACTAAAGTTGATTTGCTACATCAAGAAAAAAAAACATCAAGTTAAATGACAGTCTAAGTACCCATAATTTCATCCATTAGCGCATGGCTAAAGGAACCCATTGCTATATCTACACCATATCCAATATCAAAATTATTTTTGCAAATGGTGGTACATTGAAATATGGTGGGTATTGTGAAGAGGTCAAACTCCAAATGGGGGACTACCATCTTAAAACCCATATGTTTTCTATTGGCATGAGTGTTTTTGAAATAGTTTGGGAGTTTAATGGCTCGAGACCTTAGGTCCTATCACAATGTAATTCAAGGTACTATATCTTAGATTTACTCAAGACAATCATAGACATCACCTCCATGGAATTACACTTGATTGTTCAGAAATTATCTCATCCTGCCATATGGAGAAATTGTTGAATAAAGGTCACTCTAGTTTCATTGCTTTGTTCAATGCCATCCAAGTTATGGAAATGCTCGCATAAAATATCCACCACAACTTGCAATAGGTTCTATCCTAGTACCAAAAGGTTTTTAGGAATCCAAGGTTTTACCTCCATTCTTTGGGAAACATGACCATGACATTTCTTTAAATACTAGTCAACCCCCAAATATTTTCCCTTACTACCACCCATTTGCACAGAGAAATGAAATTGAAAAATCATTTAGGAATCATTGGGAGTAGGTATTATTCATAATAGCACAATCCCTTATTCCTTTTTAGTGGTTATGGTTCCCAAAAAGTAATTTTATTGGTGCATCAGTCCTAAATACTGAGATCCCTCACCATCAAAGGTAAATTCCCCATTCTTGGCATTGATGATATATCTTAGACAAGTTGCATGGATCCCAATTATTTACCAAACCTGACATCATTCAGGCTAACATCAAATAAAGATGAAATAGGTTGATATAAAAAAACCTATTTTTTGCACTTATGAGGGTCACTGTGACTTCTTGGCCATGCCCTTTGACCTATGAAATCCCCCCTCCACTTTTTCGAGCCTCATAATTAATACTTTTATCCCTTCCTCCACTACTTTGTCTTAGTTTTCTTTTATGATATATTGGTCTGCAATTTCACATGCGAAATCCACCTCCACGATGTTTCTCCTACTTTGCAATTATTCCAAGACCAATAGTTATTTGTGAAATGCTCAAAATGTGCTTTTGGGGTTACTAGGGTTGAATACTTGGGTCATATTGTGAGTCAAGATCGGGTAATGGTGGATCCTAAGAAATTGGAATATATGAAGAGCTATCTTTTCCCTTAAACTCTTAATATTTTGAGAGGGTTCCTTGGACTTACTAGCTAGTACCATAAATTTGTGCCAAATTATGTCAATATTGATGCTCCTCTTACTGCATTGCTAAAAATGAATGATTTCTTCTGGAATGAGGCAGTAGAGTAGGCCTTCTCAATGCTAAATTAATATGGTTATTCGTAATATGTCTTTGTTATCCATGTCAGACATCGCTAGGACATTTTTGCTAGAATGTTATGCCTCAAGCCATCGCTTGGGAGCTACATTTTTGCAAGAAGGATGCCCATTGTCCTTTTCCAATCAGAGGCTTTGTGATGAAACTTTAGCAAATCCACCTATGAAAAAGAAATGATGGTTAACCTGCATGTCATTGATACATAGAGACCATATTTAACAAGAATACATTTGTAGATCAAGACTAGCCATCATGTTAAATTTTCAGAATTTACTTCAATCTGATCTAGGATCTTAACTGAAAGAACAACATGTACAACAAATCTACATCATATCAATCATGGACACAATAATGCAAGCACACAAGAGACACAGAGTTTACTTGGGGAAAACCATAAAGGTGAAAAACCCAAATAACTTCCTCAGAGATAGATAGAGCAATGATACAACCAGAATACAAGAGATAGTCTTCTCCTAGCAGCAGAGCCTCCTCCTCCACAAGTGCACCACTCTCCAAGGTGTGAGTGAGAGAATAGAATGTGTAAAATGAGAGAGACACACTCTCTATTTATACACTAACTTGACTTGACCTTTACTCAACTAGGTCGGCCTCAACTTAACCACTTAACATAATGCTGACTGGGCCGACCCCCACTAGGGTGGTCTAATAACCCTTTGACCCACATGGCCAACCCCCAACAGGGTGGTCTGATAACCCTTTGACCCATATGACTTATACAGGACCGACCCCAACAAGGTGGTCTAATAACCCATCAAGTATAAGTTACGACACTTACAATATAAATGACAACACTTCCGTATAGAGGAATAATAACATCTCTATAGGAATACAATCTACATATATGAAATACATCCGAAGTTACATATACATCAACACATCATAGTATCATGTATTTCCTGGAATAGTGGCTATCGTCACCCACATAACAAAAATTGGTCACTAAGATGATATGTTATGATTATTGCATCATATATAAGAAGGGTCATGACAATGTGGTGGAAAATTCTATATCTATGGAATTTGAAGAAGATGGTTCACTCTTTGACTTATCCTTGCGTGTGCCAGAAGGGATAGCTGAAGTGCGACAAGAATGGTTGTATCATGACATAGTTAGATACAATATTTTTCGGTATAAGGAGATCATATTTATCACCTCGGATTTTCCTTTGAAACTATGAATATTAGCGGAATTACATTTATTCTCCATAGTAGGCCACTCAAAATTTCATAAAACTTATGGAAGAATTAATCACTCTTTCTTCTTGGAAGGCATGAAAAACGATATCCAAGACTTTGTTGCATCATGTGACACTTTACAATGAAACAAGAGAAAAATAGTGAAGTCATAAGGTGATTTGAAGCCACTTCCCATACCCAATCATATATGGATGAAGGTACCTACAGATTTCATTATGGGGTTTCCTAAGGTAGGAAATAAAATGGTCATTGTGGTGGTATTTGATCATTTGACCAAATAATCCCAGTTATGTGTCTTATGAACAAAATTATTTGTCATAAGATGAGTATTTCTATTTTGAATCATTCAACTTATCGCTGAAATATGCTATAGGCCTGTCTTCTTGACTGATTACAGCTCCAATGGCTACTCCACTATCATCACACTTTACTTGGAAAGGGTGTTTGAAATCTGGTAACTTCAATACTGGTTGCTCAGTAATCTTTTTCTTCAAAAACTAAAAGCTTCTTTCAGCCTCTGCTGCCCATTGAAATTGTTGTTTGTACCTCCTAATTGTTTCAATGATAGATGAACAAATACCACTAAAATTCTTTATAAACTTCCTATAAAAATTTTCCAACCCATGGAAACTTCTTACTTCAAATATGCTTCGAGGTGAAGGCAAATCAATGATTTCTTGCACTTTTTCTGGATCCATCTTCAAACCATCTCTTGAGATAACAAAACCCAAATACACTAATTCTGATTTTAGAAATGAACACTTCTTCACATTTACGAACAACTTTTCCTTTTGCAATTTCTCCAAAACACATCTTAGATGCTCCAAATGTTCTTTTTCTGTTTGACATAAAATCATAATATCATCAAGGTAAACTATGACAAACTTATCTATGAAATCTCTCAAGACATCATTCATTAATATCATCTAGGTGCTTGGTGCATTGGATAGTCCAAATGGCATAACCAACCACTCATACAACCCATGATTTGTCTTGAAGGTTGTCTTCTACTCATCTCCTTCTCGAATTCTGATCCACTTTTCAGATCCAATTTTGAAAAGCATGTTTCCCCACTCAGGCAATCCATCATGTCATCCATCCTGGGTAATGGAAACCAGTACCTGATGGTAATCTTGTTGATGGCCCTCGAGTCAGTGCACATCCTCCATTCACCATCCTTCTTTGGGGTGAGTACTATCGGTACTGCACATGGACTCATACTTTTCTGAATCATCCCCTTGTCTAACAATACTTGTACTTTCATTCTATCGTCTTCATTCTCTTGAGGTGTCAGCCTGTATGATGCCTTGTTTGGTAAGCTTGCTCCATGAATAAAATCAATATGGTGACTTATATCCCTCTTTTGTGGTAAATCATTGGGAAAATCATCTACCACAATGACACTAAACTCACCTAGCATCTATTGAATCTCCTTAGGAATATTTGTAATGTTGGTCTTCATTACTACCACTCTAGGCTTAGATATCATAGCATAATTCAGTTCTTCCTCATCAATTTGTTGCAAATACTCTTTCCCTGTCAACATTAGGACCTTAGATGCTTGCTTCCCTACTGTACTCTCTTCTTGCAAAGGAATAAGAACATGTTTCATCCCATATTTCTCAAATCTATGACAATTTCTTCTACCATCATGCACCACCTTTTTTTCAAATTGCCATTGTCTCCCTAGAACAAGATGGAAAACATCCATGGGCATAACATCATAGATAATTTTATCTTAATATGTTCCTACTTGCAAATCAACTTCAGGACAATTTAATGTCCTTTATGCAACCAAGATACTTTGTATGGAACAACATGCTTGGCCTTCTTCAGACTCAGCTTCTCCACCATCTCTATGGAAACAAGATTTTTAGTGTTCCCACTGTCAATCTCCATCTTGCAGCACTTCCCTTTGACTTTAGACATGGTCCTGAATAAATCCTTTCTTTAAGCAGGTTCCAATTTCTCCTTCTCAGGTTTCAATAAGACTTTGTTCACCATCAAAGCCTCTCCCTTCTCTGGCAAATTTTCAGCCATTGGCATATGTTCTCGCTGCTGCTCCTTTTGAGCTACATAGGCTCCTCTCTGTCCTATGTCTTCCTTCTCAGGACACTCAAAGGATATGTGTCCCAATTTGTTACATTTGTAGCACTTGTAGACAGTTTCTCTATCTCTACCGCCTTGGTAAGTTCTTCTCCCTCTTGAGTCACCTCCTCTATCTTGTTGCTCTTGTTGGATTGAGTTACTAGATTCTCCTTTTTGGGATGCAAACTTTCCTCTTCCTACTACTTGTCCTCTTCCTTTCGTTGAACCCCTACCTCTATTGAAGTTCTGCTTCCTCAATAGCTTTTCTTCTACCCTTAAGGCACATTGATATGCCTCTTCCATTGTTCTAGGAGATATCATACTGATTTGTTCCTAAATCTCCATCCTCGAACCATTGACATATCTAGCAGCCTTCTTTGTTGATTCCTCCACATAACCTACCATTAGGTTTACTTTGTAGTATTCTATAGTATACTCTCTTACAGTCAATAATCTTTGCCTAAGGTTCTGCATTTGTCTCTACAAATTCAGCTGGTAATCATTGGGAAAGAATTTGGCTCTCATCTTAGCCATCATCCTATCCCAACTCTTTATTAATGGCTTGTTCTTCCTTCTCCTTTCAGCCTGCACACTATCCTACCATAGGGATGCATGCCCTTTCAATATTGTCATTGCAAATCTGACCTTCTTGTTCTCTTCAATTTCATCATACTCAAAGTACTTTTCTAACTCACTGATCCAATCAATGAGATGTTCAGCAATGAGGCTTCCCTCATAGGTAGATAATTCAAGTTTTGGCCTTGAAGTTGCCCCTAGAATTGACCAAAAATATCTTAGCTCAGGTGTCTCTTGTATAGGTGCTGCTTCTTCTCCTTGTTCCTCTTCTCCGGGCTTACTCACATCCCCTGCCTCTGGATCTCTTCGTCTGCTCATCTCCATAGCTTCCATACGTGTTCGTAGTTCTCTCATTTCCTCCATGACTTCTGCATTCGTTGTTGTTCACCCTATGTCACGACCTCATGCTCTTCCTACACGTATAGCCATGCATTTCTTTTGCTATGCTGAGCAAAGCTCGTTCTGATACCAAAATTGATGGCAGGATGAAGAGCTAACCTTCAATCACACTTGACTAAACTGACTAAGTCTAGAAGCCACAACTAGAGCTGCAACCAAATCTTGCTTTCTCACCAAACTTGTCAATACTCCAGCCACTATAGTCAAATCATAGCTTAAATGCTTAAGCCTTGAGAATTTTATATGAGTCTATGCCTTGGTTCATTGTACGAGCTAGGTGAAATAAGGCTGTTGACTTGAACACACAACCACCGGGTTGTCCTCTGTCCTTTAGCTTGTGTTGTAGCTAATGAAAATTGTTGAACCTGCAACTCAATTTGAACTTCTCTAAAACCATATGATCAAGCTCTAATTGGACTGGATGCTGATCCCGATAGCATTCGTCGCATCCTCTCAGAATGGTCTTAGTAAAACCATTCATCTTATGCACAAACACCAAAGGAGTGACCTCCTCCCTCTCAAGTACTCTCCTGGTGTTCTCGCGACCCTCCAACAATCATTTAAACCTCAGCTGGATAATGTTCCTATGTTTAGCTTATGTTCTCTTGGCTTTTACATGCCAATACTTCACGCAATTACGAGATGGAATTAAATACAACAAAAAACTAACTCTGTTGCTTAATGGCAGTCGATCTGCAAATGACTTGAAGGCTCTCAACTGTACATGGAGAATACACAAGTACGAAAAATAGAGATTCATTCACACAGATGTCAAGTTACCTCTTGCACACAGCTCTACCTGATATAATATCAGCTTATCGCTAATTCAAATGCTCAATAACACTATTAAACATGTAGCAATTGACAATTTCATTAACTGATAACAAGAAAACCATCAATTTCATTTATCCAAAGCAAGAAAACACACAGACCCCTGAATTGTCTCTGATTTTCCAGAAAATATCCCACAAATCCCTCCCACCGAGCTCCTCTCTCTCCCCTTTTTCACTCCCCCTTCCCAGACCCCAAAACAGGATAGCTAAACATAAACTAACTAATTCTCCCCCACAATGAAGGAGTCACTATCATTGTTCAACAACTTGTCTATTTGGCTTGATCTCCTTGCAGGGAGCATCAACTTGCCACTTTGTCCTATCTTTCCTCAAAAACTAACAACACACTAATCGGTTACCTATTTGGTAAGTAATAAACTACTTAGCAAACAATTCTCTTCCTCAATTCCAGACAACTTTCCCCCTTGCTAGCCACAACATGTGAACGCTCAATCACATTGTTGGCCTAGCCTTGATGCTCCTGCATCAATTCTCCTCTAGACTATAACCTTCAATTCTCCTCTAGATGAAATTGGATTTATGAATTGAAAATAGTAATGTCTAAATTATTCCATGTGACGAGGTTCCCATATTAGGGAAAAATTTCACCATCAAAATAAACTTCAATAATTCAAAATTTGGTTGCGCAAATTTGTACTATAAATACTAAGTTGACTAGTTTAATAGCCACATTAATAAATAAATCATATCCATGAAAATGGGGAACTCTCTCACCTCTTCGCATTCACCCCTAGACTATACCTCGATTCTTTTCAATGAAGTGTTCATGGGAACTATTTTTCTAGGGTATTCCTTTAGGAAACATTTATAAGTTTGAGATATACAATATACTCGCATGGTCGTCCTCAAATGTTACAACCATGATTTTTTCTCGGAAAGAGTGAAACATGTAGTTTGACTTAACAAATATCTTTCACATGACTATTAAATGAATGTAGAGGACCCCGTCTAGGTTTAAATGTTAGAACATACTTACTAACATGAACTTGTAGAATGACACAAAGTGTAATCTAATGGTCTATATTTCAATCATAAGTGAATTGATGGATGTGTCAAGCACATTAATTTTTTTGTTGTTGGATAATTAAGTTACATGTTTGCCATCAAGGTGTATTGCTCCTATAATATATATTTTTTAGAAAATGAATAAGGCACATAAAGTGTGTAGAATAATTGTAATGTAAGAAACCCCAAGAAATCTAGCCTTTAACTTGTTGAACCCTTGTAGAGATTCTTCTTTTGTCCCATCAACTCTCTTACCAAACTTCTTCCCAAGAAGCTTCCGATCCACACCCTACTGTGATAGGCAAGCATCCCCACGCAGCCTGTGGTAGACTGCCTAAATAAGAACTCTCACTTGTGCATCCTCTTGCAATCTCTTGCATTCTTCCTTGCCTTGGTCTTCCATCGGGCCTCTATAGACGAGCTTCCATGTGGGTGCAACCCAAGTGTGGTCGCACGCCCCACCGACGCCTTGCTTCCATCCCGCGGTAATGATGGGATGGAAGTAGGTCCACTGCCTAACCGGCACGCCCGCTTTCCAAGTTGGGCTTGCGTGCTCCCAACCCGAGTTGGTTCTTTCGTCACGACCAATGGTCCACATAACTTGGGGCTTCCAACTTGAGTAGTCCCCATGCTAACCATATGGGGTACCAAAATGGTGTTGCAACTACACTTGCTATGATCCAAGCAACTTGGTGTGTGGGGGCATGCCCCACTTTTCAACAGCATGCCGCACGGTGCTACGGGCTCCTAGTCGCAGACTTCAGAAGAGGCGTTACAACTTCCATCAAGTCAGCCATAAGACGCATTGCTAGCTCACACCCTTAATAATGCTTATTTCTCGGAGAAAATGTTTGTCCGAGAATACAACTATTATTTAATGACAACTATAAATTCCCAATTGGCTATATAGATGGGACAACGTTATACAACTACCAATTCTACATGGCAATATGACATGGGACAAAGTTAATTTATATAGGCTTGTATGATTCCTTTAAGATATCGTGCTAGCAAGGATCTTCGGTTCTACCTTCTGATTTTTGCCTTGGATTTTGTCCTAATATGAAAAACAGTAATTGACCTAAATGTTGGTAATCTTATAGGTTTTCCTGATTCTAAGCAGCCATTGCCATCTTTGCGCCATCGTAAACTCGAGTCCTTACAACAGCTTCCTTTCTAAGCAGCAACAGTGAAGTGACATTAGCTTTCCATTCGCTTAAAAGGCTTGACAGCCTACGCAAATCCGGCCGCGTTATCAGCCTTGCTAGTTGAGATTCATTGTCGTCAAACAAAACTGTCAACAAACAGACAGAGAAGAAGGGCCAAGGCCTTCTTCGATGAGGTTGGGCAGCGGAAATTAATGTGAAAACCTGAAGAGCTCGCAAGCTTGTCGCGCCCGTGCACGGGCTCTGAAAAAATCTAGCACAATCTTGGAATCTAATCCACTGCAGGGATTCTAATATTGGGCAGAAGATGATGATCAGATACGACGCTATGAAGTCTGAAGAACGGGCAATGCAAATAAAGGCGAGCATCTTCAACGATCACATGCCTGCCGTATATGGGCTTCGAAGATTAATAATCGTAAGAGTGACATCACTCATAATTGAAACAGACCTGTTTGGTGTAGACATAGACTTTCGAAGAGGACAATATCACAGACCCTGTTGATTTGATATAAATGTGGAATCTAGTGCTCTACAGCTCAGTTTTGAGTTTAGAGCTCAATTTTTTAAATCAATTCATCTGATTTGATATTAGGATTTGTGGATTTAGCAGAATGTGATGACTGATCATTCTAAAACTTTTTTGTCTAGTGTTTTATTCTATAAATTTGCTCTACTTTTTAGTTTTTTGTGGTTTTTTTTTATAATAATTTGGATCTAATTTTGTTTAATTGATCAGAACCTTATTCTGGGTATTTTACCTATTCTAAATTCACCCAAATAAAAGTAATTTAAACTAAAACTTTGACTGGCTTAAAATACTACTTTCACCAAAAATATGACATTTAAGTGCCGTTGTAAAACTCAGCCTGAAAATGCAATGTTTTCCTCATTTGTAGAGTCTACGCCCTCATTGCTAAATTTGAAACACCATATTGTTCGCTGTACCTGTCACGTCATTCCAACATAAGGTCGACATGGTCGATAGGGTTTGCGCTTTATTTCGTGTTTCCCTTCGTTTTAGCCGTAGGGTGCATGTGCCGCCTTCAATTTTATGTCCTTACACACCTCACGAGGAATCAGAGCCTCCCAGACCCCCACTTGATCACTTCACTTTCGCTTTCTGCTATCCCAAGGTGAAGACGTGCCACTTTGAAGCATACTATTTTGCCTTATCTATTAAAACAGAAATTTATGGCCGCCCATTCTTTATGCCAATTAGAACTGACCTAGCCTACAAGTTCCAAGCTTGTTTCGTTCGTAATATGTCATACTCGTATCAAGAAAAAAATAATTGTTGGACTTCCAACTTTAAGGTATATACCACACTAGGCGCTTGAGTTGGGTGTTGGTTGGGGCTTTACAGGTGTATGGATCTATTACGCGGATGCTTATATGCAGCTCTGGATTTCTGCGGTGGAATAGCTGAGCTTACTATATAAACAAATTAAAAAAAAAAGATATATAGCACACTATTGGGGTCCGATTACGACCTAACGGTAAACCCTCTTAGCTGATCTGATGGAGACTGCCGGGATTAAAACTCTTCAAATCTTCTAATCGCTCCACGGTGAGAGTGCACTCTAGTCGTTAGATATAACAATGGTTTCAGTAAATCCTTAGTAATATAAAAGGATAGCACAATATTGAGGTTGAAGGTGGGAGCTATGAGTGGGCTTTATAGTTGACCTCATAAAACCTAGGTTCAATTTTACTTTTGTTCGGAAAACCCTTCAACTTTTGCAACTCCGGTGACAGTTCTATTACATTTCAGCTGATTTAAAATCAAGATAATTTTCAAGTGGTCAAAATTGATATGACGGTGTAATCAATGGAAAGAAGAATGACACTCCATAAATCTAAAGAATCGGCTATGGACGACTTATTTATTTCCACTTATCCACCTCTGTCTATAATCACGAGATAATTTTTAGGTAAATAGGCTCTTAGGAGATGGATCTCGGTTCGGTTTGTATTATGATAAGCAAACGAACGCCATGACCTTTGTCTTCTCTTCTCGCAGTAAAGAATGGCAATTTTTCAACGTTTCTATCACTAGGCTAAGGAACATACCTAGAGTGATAAGGAACATACCTAAAGAAGGTGGCTCCTTCAAGATTTAGATTTTTGATAGGTGTTTATATTTTTGAATTTCGCGTGGAGTACTATCTATGCTTTTCCTAGATTGAAGGAGGATGAGATAAGTGTACTTTCCAAATTGATTTTATGGTAGTCCTTCAAAATTCAAAATAAACAATTATAAAAAAAATATTTGGTATTTCATGCATGGATAAGTCATAACTCATGCATAGATAACAAGTTGATGCATGGATAAGTCATAACTCATGCATAGATAACTAGTAGCTCATTCGTGTGTAACATGTAGTGACAGACGCTCCATTTAACTAAAGAAGACATGATTACAATTAATCATGGAGAACAAGTAATAGATAAGTTGTTCATGGCATTTAACATGTGACCTATTCATTACAACTAAGCATTGAGAACAAGTAACAAATAACTTGGTCATGGAACCTAATTTCTAACCTATCGGTGTTTACTAGCCACAAAGTAAGTGGCTTCCTGAAAAACAAAAATCCAATCATTAAAATGGATTTTTAGAGGTAGCTACAGAACTTTTTAGATTGTGGTGTAAAAGGATGAAATGTAGACAATCAAATCACCTTCCGGAATGTATAACTTTTATTTATGGAAAATAAGTATAACTCCCAAAAACCCCTGATGCGGGTGTCAACATTTTCCAAGTTATAGATGGCATCGAGGTTCACCCACCCGGCAGTGCGGTTCACCCACCCGGCAGCAACTCTCGACACTCATCACCCGTCTCGTAGGCTGGAAATCACTCAAGCAAGAATATTAATAGGGATGATGCTATGGTCGTTGGCATTGAAGCTGCTCCGGCTGTCAATGTCCCTTTGCAATAACTGGAGCAGTCTGGTCATGATGCTCTCGTGTGTGATGCCTTGATGCTCCCTCCCCAAGTCTCTTGATATGAACGATCATTATTTCATTAAATTCATGTGTTATCCTATGCAACTTCCTGCTGGTGTGTGCTTTGTTCCGACTCTCATTACCTATTAGCTTGCTGACTACGCCATGAATCATCCATGAGGTCCTCCAGGCGTGGCAATGGTCATGGCGTCGGTCGGATTGTCACCACCCCAGAAAAGGAGAAGAAGGCCATCAATGGCTACGACGACAATGTCTCAGCTCTAGTTTGTATGTTGGTCGATGAATGGGAATCCAACATGGTCTCCAACATTCTCGCCTTCGACAATCAAGGTAACCAAATTAATTACTATGGGTTAATCAAGAACATGTTGGGTACTCTTGTTGAGGAAATGGTGGGAAATTTGAACATTGTCAAGGCCTCCATTATGTATATTGGGGCTCACTTGGTTTAGCTGGATGAAAAGCTTGCCACTTTGGACACTAGCTTGGCTGGTAGAAAGTACTCATTCATTTGCAGAGCAAATCCTCACAGCGACTTTGGTCAAGACGCTCCCAGTCTACACAATGAATGTCCTGTTGGAGAGGATAGCACCTAGCCCAGGGGTGTTACCTCTGCTTCGGGAACCACTCTGTTTGGTTTGCAAGGTGTTTCTATGGATTTCTCTGTCTTTGTCATGGGCTCCCCTTCTAGGATGGCCTCTCTCGCACAGATGCCTCACTAGGAGTCCCTCCCCCTAAAGCCTCCTTTCCTATTCCAACTACCATTGACTCTTTGCATTACAAAAGAATTCAGAAAATTGAAGGGGATGCTTCACCTCTGTGCAAAACTGAACCTTTGTCACCCAAACTTCCCGGGGATGGAAAGGGGATTTATTTGGAATTTGTGCCATTTTTGAAGACAAGCCTAGCCCTAGAATGCAGAAGCAAACACTTAGGCTTGATCTTGCAGCCTCTAGCTCCTACTTCCACAGTCAACATTTCTGGTTTGTTTGGTTTAATACTCTATTGTTTTGTACTGGTTTGTTCTTTGGACTATTTTGTAAAGACTCCTTTTGAACCTCGTCCCCTTGGACAGACATTTTTTCTATATGGTTGATCTTCCTAACATTTTTTAGAGTCAAGGGTGGTGGTTTCATCACCCCAGATTGCCTAAATTTGCTAGTCAACTTGTAATTTTGGTTCCTTTTCTATAATTATATAGCTGCAATTTTACAAAAAGAAAGTATAACTCCCACAAAATGGAGTTCTTCTAAGATTGCTATGTTTTTTTTAAACCTAATGCATATTTTCGTGTTAGGCCCCGGGTTTGGTATGTAAATAGTCCAAATTTATTAAAAAAATAATGTAGAGTTGTAGATAATAGGTGGTTCTTGTGCAACGCTATTTTTCCAAAAAAAATTATAATTAGTTTATATTTTTTTAAATTAAGGAAGTCAACTAAGCCTTGAAATGACAAGGTCAACTGTTAGGCCCCGCTATGGAGGTCTTTAACCTAATCAACCAACTATGTTTTTTTTAGTGTGTAGTTTTTTGTTTTTTATTGTGCGATTTCTTTCCCATTTTCAAAATAGTTGAGCGAGTCAAAAGTTATAGCAGAAATAAAAGACCTATGTTTTTTAAAATTTTGACATATGTGCAAATAAAAATAAATAAAAAATAGAAAAAATATAGATTTAGAATCTACACAGAGAGCTCTAGAAGTATGTGTAGTTTCATTTGAAATGAACACCTGAAGCATATGAAGAATCTATGTTGAAAAACATGGAGATGAAGAAATGGTTGTGTGTTGGTTTATGTGGCCTAAACCAAGCGGTTTGTCAATCTGAACCTAAAACCAAATCGACCAACTCATCCACCACGTAGATGAAGAGAGACTATCTTGCCTTTTTTTTCTGAATTTGTAGGAACGGGAATGTGTTAATACTGCGCATGCACTATCAAAATGCGTACACATTAATAACGTGCACGTGTTATCAAAATGTGCACACGTTAATAACGCACACACATTATTAACACACACATGCTAATAACACGCACACATTATGAAAACCCATGCACGCTTTTATTACATGTAAATATTCCTTTATTTTTTTACCATAAATTTTGATCCATAACTCATATTTCAATGCTTCTTATATCGTTGGAAAGGTATTTTTGAGCTTTACAAATTTTATGTTTTAGGTTTTCTATTATTCATCACCAGTTTTATGTTAAAAATAATATTATGAATATTTTGACTAATGGAATAAAATGAATACATGTTTTTCTTACATGAGAATATGTCTTCACTTTTTTTCCATAAAATTTTATTGGGAACCCATATTTTGATTCTCCTTATACAGGTGGAAAGGTATTTCTTCTCTCTCTCTCTCTCTCTCTCTCTCTCTCTCTCTGCAATAATCTACCTCTTTCCACACCTCTGTCCATCCCTCTATCTTTACCTCTATATATCCCTCCTTCCCTCCCTCTCTTTGTCTCCCCATCATTTTCTCTCTATCCCTCCCTCTCTCTCTCTCTCTCTCTCTCTCTCTCTCTCTCCCTCGCTTACTTTCCCACCATTCCTCTCTCTCTCTCTCTCTCTCTCTCTCTCTCTCTCTCCTTCCAAATCTTTCCCACCCTCCCACTCTATCCCTCTCTTTCCATCCCTCTCTCCATATTTATCCCACCTTCTCTCCAACTCCCTCTCTCTCTCCCTCCCTCCCCTACTCTCAAACTAACCCACCTTTCATCCACGCTTGTAATATCCTGATTTTGACCCTATTGCATTCAAATTGTAAATGATGTAAATATCATTATTAAATTGTTGAAATATTGTAACTTCAAAGAATATTATATTTGTATATTATTTATTCCGGAGATGTTCCATACCTCCGATGTGATTATACTATAAATCCGAAGATGTTTATTCCTCCGAGTTGGGTGTGGTAACTAGGGTTATTAGACCCACCATGTGGGGGTCGGCCCAGTCAGTTATAATGGGGTATTTAACCTAATGGTTAAATACGATCCTACATGTACTTGTGTAAAATACATATCAGAGTAGTGTATAAATAGAGGAGGTGTGTTCCTCATTTGATACACTCACACACTTGAGGATAGCGCACTTGTGGAGGAGAGGTCTGCTATTGTGGAGGAGGAGATCATGTCTCAGGGTTTCATCTTTGTATATTGCTGGTCATCTATATTGAGGAAGCTTTGCTGGGTTTTCTACCCCATGAGGGTTTCCCAGGATAAATCTCTGTCTCTTGTGTTTATGCTGTGCTTGTTGTTTCTTCAGTGATCCTGTATATTCTATTATTGTGAAATGGAATGTAATGCTACTATTTTCTGTCTTAGCATATTGAATTTTAACATGGTATCAGAGCTAACCTGAAGGAAGAAAAGGTATGGCACTAAAGACACTTGCTTTACTTACGACAATTTGAAGGTTAGGGTTTTACATAGCTAAAACCAGTCATCGTAGCACTTTCTCTATAAATCCATTTTGGAGAAGTTTTCGGATCTGAAATTGTTACAGGACGAATCTAAAATCTCCAGGTACCTTGTTTCCAAAGGACAACCTCTAATTCGTTGTACTTTGTGATTTATGATCTGTACAATATAGGGTTTCTGCCTCTTCCAGATCTGAGTCAAAATCAGGTGACCTTGGGAAAAAGGTCATAACTTGGGCTAGGAAGCTCCAAATGAAATTTCGTGAAAAGTGACAGGTAGTACACAGACTGTAGTATCTCAGAAAACTTTTTCAGAGGCCGAAGTTGAACCAGTGACACGTGGAACGCCGTACAAGTTCGCTCTCCTGTATTATACCATAAACAGGTCACGTTGCGACACTTGGCATAACTATCTCTCAGAGAATCCAATTGAGGTCAGACCTGTCAGGATGGAAAGATAACAGGCCGAGCTATCTCAAAAAACTTTTTGAGAGGCCGAAGGTCAAACAGTAACACGTGGCACGCCGTACAAGTTCGCTCTCCTGTATTTTCCCAAAACAGGTCACGTTGCGACATTTGGCATAACTCTCTCTCAGAACATCCAATTGAGGTCAGACCTGTCAGGATGGAAAGCTAACAGGTCAGGCTATCTCAGAAAACTTTTTCAGACCCTGTGGATTAAAAATTTCGGAGTTACACCAGAAACAATCAGGTACATATTTCTGTCAAAACAGAATTATTTTTTGGTACCTTCATTCATGGCTTCCGGAATTTAGGGCTTTGAAGAAAGTTGGAATTTTTGTAATCGGAGACCACGACTGGACGCTACTCATCAAAATAGAAATTTAGAGACCAAGATCAGAATTTTTGGTTGGGCAGAAGGCCGGGCTTGATCAAACCCTAGTTCGGGACTTTGATCAGAAAAGTGGAAAATTAGGGCTTCTGTAAAAATGGGAATTTTTGAAATCTGTGACCATGGCTGGAAGCTCCTCAGAAAAATAGAAGCTTAGAGCTTTGGATCAAACATTTTGATTGGGCAGAAGTGTGGGATTCACCAAACCCCAGTTCAGGGTCACGTCCAGTGAATCCAGAAGTTTCAAAGGCAAAATTGAGGAGTGAGACTTTGCAGTTTTCAAATTCTGAATATATCAGTTTGATCAACTCATCAAGGCGCATATTTCTATCCTTTCGGAAGTTTGAAATTCAAAGTTTGAATTTTTGGGTTTTTTTCTGACAAACCCATATCCAGCTCCAGGTCCAGTTCTTGCAAATCAAGTGGATAGGGTTAATCCTAGAAGAAGATGGATTGGTCACCTGCATAAGTGAAGGAGTTACTGTTTCAGAGGGAGATGAGGCTAAGGCTTTACATAAGGAGATTACAAGCGATCTCGACAGGTATGACTCATCGAGGTATGTTTTGAGATTTGTTCATGATTAAGCTTATGGTATGTTTGTCTTCATGTTATTACGGTTAGTACAATCTTGATTTTAGATTTGTTGTATCACCTTAACAAAATTATGAATGCATGATAGAAGATATTCATTGGTTAGGGTGTTGACACTTATGATTGTACTAATGCATTATGATGTTGTGTGAGGTTGATGTTGTCTACTAACAAGATACATGTACATCACAAAAGACAAATCAGGCTCCATGACCATGAAAACATGAAGACAAAGACTCATCCATAATCTTTGTTCTACTTACGAGGTATGTATGACTTTTTTATATTATGCTTAACCTATGAGACATGCAGGTTCTAGCTCAGGATCTCTAAATCATTGAAGAGATTGTTTAGGTATGTTGTACATAACCAAGTAGGTATACTAATCCAGGTATGTTTCCCATGAATCTTACCTTGTGTTAGGATCCCTTATATAAGTATACTTGGAATGATTGGTTATGCTTATTCATAAAGTTAGTAATCAAGGGATTATGCATATTATATCTTTTATCTTGATTGATGATATGCATGGGTAAAAGAAGACTTCCCTGAAATCTTGAATACTAATGTTTATTAACTATAATCATGACTATACATTTTCAAGATTATTTAGTACTATAATGTTTTGATAGCATTTAGAATATACTAATGAGTGTATGTTTGTGTATGAGATCATGAGGATGACTCTTGAGCATGCACAGTGGTACAGAATGAATAGAAGTTCAAAAGACATACAGAAGATCAAGCGGGAGGCAGCCACACAAACATAAAAGATAAGTATTTGAGTTGTTATTTGAAATAGTAATGATATTGCCTGTAATAGGTTGTATGCATATTTGTATTCCTATAATATATCATGCTGAGTGTAAATATTCATAGAACATTGAACAGTATACTACTAATATGCATATGATTGGTAAGTTGGACAAACATTCCATTGTTGCTTGTCTAGAATGAAACCTCTTTGCTGACATGCTGAGAGTTGTGCACACTCTCGATAGTATGTTCTGGTAGAGATGGAAGGAATCTAGATAGCCACTGTATGCATACAGGATATGGGAAAGTGTTGTGCCAAAGTATTGGTCAAAATAGTTGCATCACTATGTAAATGATATCTGTATGCATAATAGGTTATCATGTCAATATGATTTGATGATTATGAAGTATTACTAATCATGTACTTAATTTTGATTTGTAGGAAAGGTCATGAAGAATGATGGACACCGTACAAGTGGTGGATGTTCAAACAAGAAGATTTACAAATCAAACAAAATATAGAAGGCTCATGGATAGAAGATTCTCTTAGAAAGGGGAAGAGAATCACGACAAGATGTTTTCTCCAAGTATGGTGTAATTAAAGAAGAAGTGTGAATCAGGTTCTGTATAGGTACCTAGGATCGATAATAAATTGATAAGCTTAATGATCACCATGGGTGATGTGGATCTCAACCTTTGCTACAAGGTTGAATATGATTTCTATACACAAATGACATGGATGCAAGAAGGAACTCACCATAGAGTTCGAATGATATTAAGGCTCATATTAGTAGACCCATCTAACGAGAGATGGCACAGATAGATATGCAGAAGATCATTCAATGCAGAAATGAAAATGAAAGATCTCAAATTGACGCTTTACTTCCTAGGTCTGGAAGTATGGCAAGGCTCAGAAGGAATATTTCTCAACCAGGGAAAGTATGATGAGAAATATGACTTGAGGTGTTGGAATGGCCACTCTTATGGATTCCAACTTGAAGCTATTAGGGGATAACTCATCAGAGTTAGTGGATATAACTCTGTACAGTCAAATTATTGGGTCATTGATGTATCTAACATATACTAGATTAGATATATGCTTTGTTGTGAATACCTTGAGTCAGTATCTAGTGGAAACTAGATGTTTTCACCTAATAGTTGCAAAGCATGTGATGAGGCACCTAAAGGATACGATAGACTTTGATTTGTGCTATCTTGGAGATCATGACTTCAGATGGCTACTCAGATGCTGATTGGGAAGAAAGTGTATCAGACAAGAAGAACACATCAAGAGGATGTTATTGTCTAGGATTAGCCATGATCTCGTGGTTTAGCTGGAAGCAGTCTAGTGTGGCTCTCAGCACAAGCAGAATATATGGCTGTTTGCTCTGCTAGTTGTGAAGAAGTTTGGCTTCAGGATTGTTTGACTTAGAGATAGAACCAACTGTGATCCTATGTGACAAATAGAGTTGTATCAAGATGACATAGAATCCAGTGTTCCATGATAAGTCAAAAATCATAGGGATCTAACAAGATATGACACAGAAAGGAACTATAAAGTTTGAATTCGTAACAGGTTACCGATGTACTAACCAAACCTCTACCTCGAGTGAAGAAGTTACCAACATACTAACCAAGCCTCTGTCTCGAGTGAAATTTGAATACTTTCGAGACAAGCTTGGTGTAGCTCAAAAGGACCCTCCTCGAAAGGGGGAGTAGTATAGTCACTGATGATGAGATTGTCTCATCGAACAACAAGGTCGATGATGAGGTAACCTGTTCTCTACACCTAGATACTTAGAAATATTTAGATTTAGGACTCGTATACTTAGAATACTTAGTTTTACTTATACATGCTTTTGATGTTATATGTATTAGTAAGAATACATGCTTTTGATGATAGATGTATTGATGAGAATACATGTGGGGATTGTATCATCCTTGAACGCATGTTCTAAAGTGAGCCGTAGACGTATGGTCTCCGAAAATGAAGTCCTTAGTGGACAGGTAGGGATTGTATCATCCCTGGACTTCGGTCCCTGAAGAGAGCCGTAGACGTGAGGTCTCCGAGAATGAAGTCCTTAGTGGACAGTTGAGGGGATTGGATCATCCCTGGACTTTCAGTCCTAAAGAGAGCCGTAGACGTGAGGTCTCCGAGAATGAAGTCCTTAGTGGACAGTTGAGGGGATTGGATCATCCCTGGACTTTCAGTCCTGAAGAGAGCCGTAGACGTGAGGTCTCCGAGAATGAAGTCCTTAGTGGACAGTTGAGGGGATTGGATCATCCCTGGACTTTCAGTCCTAAAGAGAGCCGTAGACGTGAGGTCTCCGAGAATGAAGTCCTTAGTGGACAGTTGAGGGGATTGGATCATCCCTGGACTTTCAGTCCTAAAGAGAGCCGTAGACGTGAGGTCTCCGAGAATGAAGTCCTTAGTGGACAGTTGAGGGGATTGGATCATCCCTGGACTTTCTGTCCTAAAGAGAGCCGTAGACGTGAGGTCTCCGAGAAGTGGGGATTGTATCGTCCCCGGACTTAGGTCCCTGAATTGATCCGTAGACGTATGGTCTCCGAGAAGTGGGGATTGTATCATCCCCGGACTTAGGTCCCTGAATTGATCCGTAGACGTGAGGTCTCCGAGAAGTGGGGATTGTATCATCCCCGGACTACGGTCCCTGAATTGATCCGTAGACGTGAGGTCTCCGAGAAGTGGGGATTGTATCATCCCCGAACTTAGGTCCCTGAATTGATCCGTAGACGTGAGGTCTCCGAGAAGTGGGGATTGTATCATCCCCGGACTGCGGTCCCTGAATTGATCCGTAGACGTGAGGTCTCCGAGAAGTGGGGATTGTATCATCCCTGGACTGCGGTCCCTGAATTGATCCGTAGACGTGAGGTCTCCAAGAAGTGGGGATTGTATCATCCCCGGACTTAGGTCCCTGAATTGATCCGTAGACGTGAGGTCTCCAAGAAGTGGGGATTGTATCATCCCCGGACTGCGGTCCCTGAATTGATCCGTAGACGTATGGTCTCCGAGAAGTGGGGATTGTATCATCCCCGGACTTCGGTCCCTGAATTGATCCGTAGACGTATGGTCTCCGAGAAAGTGATTTTTTGATGTGGTTACTTGTATCGGTAGGATACTTGTATTGATGATGTGGTTACTTGTATCGGTAGGATACTTGTATTGATGATGTGGTTACTTGTATCGGTAGGATACTTGTATTGATGATGTGGTTACTTGTATCGGTAGGATACTTGTATTGATGATGTGGTTACTTGTATCGGTAGGATACTTGTATTGATGATATGGTTACTTGTATCAGTGTGGATACTTGTATTGATGATATGTACACTTGTATTGGCATGAATACGTGTACTAATGATGTGGATACTTGTATTGTTATGGATACCTGTATCGATGACGATGCTGATGATCGTGTGATGACGATGTTGATGATCGTGAGATGATGATGCTGATGATCATGTGATGACGATGCTGATGATCGTGTGATAACGATGCTGATGATCGTGAGATGACGATGTTGATGATCGTGTGATGACGATGCTGATGATCGTGAGATGACGATGCTGATGATCGTGTGATGACGATGCTGATGATCGTGTGATGACGATGTTGATGATCGTGAGATGACGATACTGATGATCGTGAGGATCCAGATGTTGATGTTGTTGTAGCTGTTCGAGTGCTGCAGAAGATAAAGACTCAGTACTGAAGATGTTGATGTTCCAATATTGAAGATGTTCCAGTAACTGCTTGAGTTATTGATGATGTTGAGAAAGCTTCCAATGATTTATAGATGTATCATGTATGATGTTGATGACTCCTTGCTCGTGCAGATACTGTTATAATATCCTTCTCGTTAAGGGGGAGTGTTGAAATATTGTAACTTCAAAGAATATTATATTTGTATATTATTTATTCTGGAGATGTTCCATACCTCTGATGTGATTATACTATAAATCCGGAGATGTTTATTCCTCCGAGTTGGGTGTGGTAACTAGGGTTATTAGACCCACCATGTGGGGGTCGGCCCAGTCAGTTATAATGGGGTATTTAACCTAATGGTTAAATACGAGCCTACATGTACTTGTGTAAAATACATATCAGAGTAGTGTATAAATAGAGGAGGTGTGTTCCTCATTTGATACACTCACACACTTGAGGATAGCGCACTTGTGGAGGAGAGGTCTGCTATTGTGGAGGAGGAGATCATGTCTCAGGGTTTCATCTTTGTATATTGCTGGTCATCTATATTGAGGAAGCTTTGCTGGGTTTTCTACCCCATGAGGGTTTCCCAGGATAAATCTCTGTCTCTTGTGTTTATGCTGTGCTTGTTGTTTCTTCAGTGATCCTGTATATTCTATTATTGTGAAATGGAATGTAATGCTGCTATTTTCTGTCTTAGCATATTGAATTTTAACATAAATCATGGTGAGGAGCTGAAGGCCAAGGGCCCGCCATCGATTTAGCATTTTATGTATCAAAAATTAAAAATTGATGCATATGGTTCTCGTGTTATCGAGGCACAATAGAAATTAAGACATCATGTAAATATGAATTTTAATGAAATACCCAAAACTAGCTATGCAATGCAACAAGAGATGGGCGCATGATTTTTACAAGGAATAGGGAGGGAAAATATTCAAACCTTTGAGCAAATAGTGTGAAGCCAAATTCCAATGAGAGAACCCATAAACCCTCAACTACCCATTTTGACTTATGCACCTAATCATTTAATTCTTCCAAGAGCCGGTTGAGATAGTTAATGCATTGGGAATGAAGAGGTATGGCTGCCCAATTTCATCTATGGGAAATCTATCAATTTGGGAAATCGCGTTTTGGATTCTGTGGAAAGAAAACACCCACGCAATTGCTCCCCAAGACATTATTCATTGATGGTCTTTGCTCCCTCACGTAGTCTGACCTAGCTACGGCATTTTCTTTCACGTTTTCCAACATTTTCCATCATTTTTCTTATTTTTCCATAGTTGGGAATTCCTTTTTATGTTGCAGAGTGGTTGGGAGGAAGAGAGTCATAATTTGGGGGTTTATAGAGGTCGTTTCTACCTCTTGAATTCCCAAACACATTTGGTGAAACCGATTTTTCTCTCCAAGGGTTTACTCCCCCTCTAACAATTCATTTTTTGGGTGCCCACGATTTTAGAAACTCATTGAAACCCCATTTTGGGCATCCCACAGTCAAAACATTTTTCTCCATGCTCAACACTTGTGTTTTGTTGTTATGTGCATCATTGTTTTGGTTTGAATGAGTAAGAAATTAGGAGTGGAAGAGGATTATAATTGGGTTGATAAACCTATTGAAGAGAGTAACCTCACAGAAAGATCAAAGAGCCTTGGATACTCTTCTATGCACACCCTGAAGAGCAATATACTAGAAGGTATGGCCTGAGGGACTTTGTAGCAGTGAAGAGAATACTTCCTTGTGTTGGGTGTGTAGATTTGTGGGTACCAAGCTAGCTAGATATTGTAGAGGTTTCAATATCTCTGTGGTTGAGCTCACTAGATTAGAAATTCATTCCCTTTCGTTTCCTTAGCATCCTCATAAACCCAACCATGGATTGGCTTGGATGATTTTTGGTGTATATTTTGCTATGTGTGAGTTTGTTGTTCCCTTTTTCCTTGTAGAAATCATGCCCATCTTGGGGGTGGCAGTTGTGTTGAGAGATTGATGAGCATAACTAGCCTATGGTTGGGTGGAACATTGCAGTTGCATAGCCAGTTTCTCAGGACTACTTTGTTTCAAGATAAGTACTCCCTTGTGGGAATTCTGCAATGTCTTTATTTGATGACTATTATGAATATGTTGAATGCATGCTAAATGTGTAGTATAATTTTATTCCATTATGTTAAATTCAATCATGCATCTGCACACATATGCACTCTGTTTGAATGAATTTGTAGATTTTATGATGGGGTTTAGAAGCAGAAATATCTCAGTTTTAGGGTCATGTTCTCTCCCTTGGCATTGGATCGATGGGAGGAGACATGACACCCCTCTATCTATCTATTTATCTATCTGTCTAAACTCCTAGCCCAAAATCTCTCTCCCTCTCTCTCTCTCTCTCAAACCCTAAACCCCAATATATCTCTCTCTCTAAACCCCCAACCCCCAATCTCTCTCTTGCTCAGAATCCCTAACTATCAATATTACTCTCTCGCTCCCCAATCTCTCTCTGTCTCTCTCTCTGAAACCCTAACTACCAATATATATCCCTCCCTCTCTCTCTCTCCCTCTCTCTCACTTTCTAAACCCCTAACCACCAATATCTCTCTTTCAATCTCCATCTATCTCTTTTTAAACCCCTAACCCCTAATCTCTCTCTCTCTCTCTCTCTAAACCCTTAACCTCCAATATCTCTCTCTATACATACATACATACATATAACCCTAACCCTTAATCTCTCTCTCTTTCAAAACCCCTAACCCCCAATCTCTCTCCCTCTCTCTCTAAAATCTTAACTCCATATCTCTCTCTTTAAACCCCTAACCACCAATCTTTCTCTCTCTCTCTCTCTATGAGCTCCTAAACCCCATTCTCTCTCTTTCTTTCTTTCTCTCTAAACCTCTAACCTCCAATCTCTCTCTCTCTCTCTCTCTCTCTCTCTCCATATTTCACCTCCTCTCACAATCCCTCTCTCTTCCTCCCTTCCTTTCTTACCAACTCACCCACCTTTCATCCTCCCCCCTCTCTCTCACACATACACACGCACCCTTCCTCCTAGTGATCTCTCTCTCTCTCTCTCTCACACACACACACACACACACACACACACACATACTCATGGTCCTTCCCTCCAACCCCCCCTCTCTCCGTCCCTCGCTCTCCCTACCATCTCTCTCTCTCTCTCTCTCTCTCTCTCTCTCTCTCTATGCCTGAGAGAGGAAAATGAAAAATGAGTCGTGGATTTATTTTATAAAAAAAAGGAACAAACAATGTTGAATAATGAAAAACTAACTGCAAAGTTGTAGGACTCAAAAATACCTTTCCAACGGTATAAGAAGAATCAAAATCTAAGTGCAGGATCAAAAGTTATGGCCAAAACACTAATTTTGTTCATTTATGTAATAAAAGCGCGTGCATATTTAAAAGCGTGTGCGCGTTATTAGAAGCGTGGACATGTTCTTAGAAGTGCGAACCCATTTTTAACATGCACACATTTTTTATAATGTGTGCACGTTAATAACGCATCCACATTATTAGTGTGTGCACGTTTTTGTGTCAACATGGATGTGTTAGTGGAGGTTCGACAATTGCTGGACCAAAAGCGCGTGCGTGGTATTGGGAGCGCGTGTGCGCTTTTGATTTTTACCGCTCATGCACTACCATTGCAATGATTTTTGGTATCCTCTTCGTGCAAGTGCCCCAAAGGGAAATGAGCATTTATGTTTATCAACACATCATGCTTTTTGGTTTTTTATCTTATGCACGCATTGAATCCATTCAAATAAATCCTTACAACGCACCATTAGTCTTCAAGGAATCCTCTATACAAAATAAACATTACAAAATAAACATTTCTATGATCAGTTTTTTCATAGAAGCCAAACTATTAAAGGGAAATGGTTCGTAATGTCATGTTGTGTTAGGTCTAGCAAAAGAAAGCCACCTTATTTCCATCGCGTAAAACCATGTAAGCAATACCATGCATTTTCCCTAAACCCTTAAAAAAGAACTATGGAAAAATACGAAATTCCAATTTACGCCTTCCAAAGAACTATGGAAAAATGGGAGGCTTACTAGTTCCTTTTTATGTAGGAACGACTCTTCAACGATGATTTCCAATAATGTTTTGGGATTCAAATTTTTTTATGTTAATTACTTCTCTATATTTAGAGGATATGGAGAATTTTATATCGGGACATTCTTAAAATGACAAAATACTAATCATTTATAAAGAATACCAAAAACCCACAATACAAATAACCTATTTTTTTTGCTATGGTTTAAATAATATTTATTAGATAATTAAAAAAATAAAGTAAAACATTAATATATAGATTATTTATAAATTTATAGTTAAAAAAAAATAAAACAAAACATTAATATATAAACTATTTTAAAATTAAAAAATAAAATCTACATATTTTGAAGTTTGGTTTACAATATCTTTAAACATTTCCAGATGATTAAATTACACTCCCTCCAAAAAGAGATCTTTCAACCCCTCTTCCTTTACCCAATCAATAATGCTATAAAAAATTAACATTATACTATACTAGAAGTGTGATCCAAATTAAATTAAATTGATCCTTAAGGACTTTGCAGCAGGTTACTCGACACACAGGCAGGTTACTCCATGTAGTTATTTCTGAGCTTAAGGATTAATTTAATTTCGGCAGGTTACTCATGGAAGGTTACAAACTGGCTTAAATAACTTTGATATGGGTTACAACTCTCGTTATTCTGATATTCATCCTTTTTTTAGAAAGTCGTCTTAGATCTAGATACTCGGTAATATCTTCTAAGTATTTTCGTTTTTAAAAAGCTTGGCAAAGATAACAGGCTTCTTTCTGTACCAAGATATGAATATACAATTCACAGTAATAATCCCAACAAAACATTTAGTCCAAAAACCATTTTCCTCATTATTATTTTGCTTAATAATAATATACAAAATCATGTTTTTTAATATTTATTATTTTAATAATGACGATGGTGGTATTTAATGTTCACTGAAATCAATCAGCTAGATGTAGAGCAGTCTGTGTCTTTGTGTCTGGTGATGAATTAAGACACTCCTTAAGTTAAATAGTTGCCAGTTTTAAACCTAGCTGATACTAAAAATTCAGTCATATTAAAGGTTGGTGTAGTCCAGGGCCTTGGTTCATGGTCTTTTAGCCAAACCCTGCAAATAATTGAAGATGGCAAATCATTTCGACAGGTTTTTAGCAGTTGTCCAGCTCCCTGTTTCACTATAAAACCACATAATACAGAAAAAAAATAAACTCCACTAAAATAAGCTAGAAGCTGACACTATCTACAAAGACGCTGATTATACTGTCCACACAAGCGATGTTATTAAGTTGTGGATAGGGTTGTCATTTTAAAAAGACTAAGAAGAGAATTCCAAACTAAATACCTAATTCTACCGTTCACTAAGCATGAATCCATTACTTACACAACCTTATGATAGATGGGCATAATTACATTATATATATATAATGTAACAGTGCGGCATTGTGCAAAGTGTAGGGAATACATAACATAACTTGCAACTAGTTGTCGAAAGCCACAGTGATATTGAACTGAAGGACAACATAAACTTGTAAAATTATAAGATATTTTTTAATCCATCTCGGTCAAGTGTGGTTCGCTTTGTAATCAGATCATTACTGAAATTTTTTAATGTGAGAAGGAACTTTTCGTTTATCTAATTAATTATTGGGTCATCTGATTAATCAAACTAGATATAAATATTATTTTGTTTACAGTTTTGAGGCAATCTAATGTGAATGTTTTAACGTTTCTGATTTTGTTGACCTCCAATAAGCACTCATGCATGTTGTAACACCCCTCTAGATTTGATCCTCAATATTATTAACTTTGGTAAATGTAATTGTATCTTTGTAAACGGAAACTAGTATTATGTTTATACATGTTGTTCTAGACTTAGGGGACTAAGAGTAGGTTGAACTTAATGATGGGAAAATGATTCCACTAGGGGATATGGTCTCACCCGAAAACCATGAAAACTTAAGACATAAAGGACAAATGTCATCTTAATCCCAAAAAAAACTTGAAGAAAAGTAAGCTTTTGATTATGTCGACCTAATTTAAGGATCCTTACCAGCAGGGTTGTTGAAGGAAGTACTAACTCCTCTCAAGTCTCCTAGTAAGTATTAAGACTTATATTTTACAAATGAAGATATTATTCCCTAGAGAATATATGAACAAAGGAATATTATATATATATAAATAATCAAGTTTGATATTTGTATATATATGAACAATGGAATATTATATATATGAATAAGCAAGTGTGATATTTGTATAAATATGAACCAGGACTAAAATGACCAATCGCATGAGATAAATAAAATGTTATTTGTTTTCTCTCCTCGACCATTTATGAGAGTGAGCATACTTAGGGTGGTGTAAACACTTAAAAGATTCCATGGGTGATGTAACAGAAGAAGTAGATGACAGTTTTACTTCAATTGCCAAATGTCTAGTGCTTAAGGCGTGTAATCTCTTAAAAGATTTAGTGGGTGATGTAACCAAGGAAGTATGTTACCACTTTACTTCCATCGACAAATGTCGAGTGCTTGAAGGAGTTTTTGGGGTGCTGCGATTTGCCTACTGTGCATTTCTACAGTATAAGAGATGGCGCTCTCTGACTCTTCGGAATTATGAATTCGATTTCTCTCTCAAAACAAATTCGGTAGATCGCTGGGGAAAGAGGATAGCCGAATGACCTTGATACCCTTTCAGTTCTTTTTATAGATATCTAGAGGATTTAGGAGGGGATTCCTTACTATTCTCTGCACTGACGGAAGGCGGATACTTCTGAGGAATCAAGGAGATCTTGGAATCATGCGAAGAGGTAATGATGATTCTCTGCATAGACCCAAGACCAAAACCCAGGTATTCCATTCTATTGCTCTACGTTTGATTATGCGTCTCATGCCTAGAAATAATAGGGTTATTATGATTATTACCTTGGATTATACTCCGTGGTTGCTAATGCGTGTTTATACTGAGATCGTATTGTTATCTATGCTGTCACAAGATGCGAATTGTTCCCCCTGATCTCTATGTAGTTTAAACAGCCACGAAATTTAGTGAATGGCTCCGTCTTAAGTCTCGGTTCCTATTGGTTGAACACAACGCGGGTCTCTATCTCTAGAGCTTTGCTCTTATAATTAGTTTCCATGTTTAAGACTGGGACGGAAGGGTTAAGAATTTGTCATCTCTGTCATTGTACTTCATTGCTTATGATTAGCCAAAAACAAGAATTCTATTAGTATGTTGGAAAGATAGCATAGATTTTTGGTCCTTTCTGTATGATCTCTGATTATTGAAACGAGATCGTATCTCTCTGTTGGTTCATGGGAGAAAACGCAGACTGTCGTGTAGGATTGAATCCAGACCTCGGTTGTCATATTCTTTTTTATTATTCTATGCTTATGCCGGAAAGCGATAGTTCTTCCTATCTGCTGGGTGCAAGTCATAAATCGGTATGAAGAATCCGAATTCGCAGTTTCTCCGTTCACCAGGTCAGGGGTGCTATTTAAATCATGGTTGCGATTCCTTGCTCAGTCATTTTGTTGGATATCGTATAGGATTCTTATTGTTATTATGTTAGATAGATCTAGCTTGAATCACTCTCCAAAATATTGTTAAATATACTACTACGATCGGTATGTTACCAATAGCCGTAACCTTAAGTTCCGAGAGCCCTTTCTTTAAGGATCAATTAATAAGTTCAACTATGGTTTCCCTATCATTACGGGATTTTAATTTAGGGTACTGAATTTACCATTCAACACCAACACTTCCAACTATTCAACCTAGTGTCTTACTATAACCAAGTATTGTCTTAGAAAAGAATTTTCGCCAACCGTCATTTAGTTATGGAACAAGTAGTAGAGGCTTAAGATCCATGTGGTAACAAAAAGACATAGCTGTATTTTTTTAACAAATAAGTTGCTTAAATAGTGGAACACGTAGGAAAAGTTAAAGTGACGAATGTGGTTAATTATAGAGTAAAATATATATGAATATTTTAATTAATCCACTTTAGTCAATTAAGAACTAGAATGTATTATTCTTAAATAGTGTAATATGTAGTAAAAGTTAAAGTGACAAATGTGGTTAATTATAGAGTAAAATATATATGAATATTTTAATTACTCCACTTAAGTCAATTAAGAACTAGAATCCATTATTGACAATCAGGTTGCTTAATTGGTGGAATATGTAGTAAGAATTAAAGTTCCATGCGATGTAAATTATAAAGAAAAAGGATAGATGTATACTACATGTAACATACCTTTTAAGCTGGAAAACATTTTGTGTTTAGAAACATTATGATAACTTTTATTGTAAAGTTTATATTGGACAAGTGTCCAAGGATGACTGTAATTTGCAGAATATATTATTATTTAATAAATAAAATAGGAGACAAACACCACAATACATTATTATTTAATAAATAAAATAGGTGACAAACACCTAAGAGGACTCTTAAAAAAGTGGTTACTCATCCACTCGATGGAATGGAATCTGGGGTAGAAGGCAATGGACAAATAGCAGCATCATGATGCAACTGACTAGCTGTTGGTATGGGACAACTCCCTTGAAATGTGGTCATAGTGCCCTGAAAGATGGGACTGGAGCTTGAGGCTCATTTATTCTAAACTGACCACTAAAAGACCTAGGCAGTCTATATAATAGCCGTCAAATTATGAACTGAGGTTCATCACTTTTCCTGACGAGGAAACTTACCTTGGGGTTTTGTTGTGTTTGCACCGAAGAGATTTGATGAGGGGATATACTGTTGTTGATCATGTTGTGAGTCTGCCAAACTCTTATTGAGTTCAGGAGTTTGATGCTGAGTGGACAAGGCATTTTGTTTCACGAGGTTGATACCTTGTGGAGAAGATATTTTTGAGTGCCTTGCTTCTACACAGATTCCACCCACTTATTAGATCAGTAAGCAAGCTCGGGGGTTCATTAGAAGTGAGCAGTTGAGCTGCTTCTTCTGAAGTAGTTTGGGAGGAACATGACTCCTTGGGTGTTTGTCGGCCCTATCATTTTTTACAGGTTCTATTGTCTTATCTACTTTTATTTTAAAGTTCTGTCATCTATTTAAACTTGTACTGTTAAGTTTTTTTTTTTTCAGTTTTCCTGAATAAATTATTAAGTTTGTATCATTCGAATGATTGAATAAAATGATCTATGCATTTTTTCCCATGCAAAAAGGAACATCATCGTACTCTAGTATAGAGATAGATTAAAATAGATAAGTATGATCGGTAAGATAGCCAAGTGATAGAAAATATGCAAATGATGCGTTTGTTTAAATTATTGTTTACTGTTAAATTTTCTAAGTCTACCTATATCAGTGTTTTTCAGTATTTTCTGAATTAGACAAGTATCTCTAGAAATTACAGTAATGTTTCTCTATTTGCTTGAATAGCAGTTTGTTTAGAAATACATAAATTTCCTTCTGAAAATTTAAATGAAAATATTTCCTATTCCCTACAGTTACTGTCCGTTAGATAGCTTATTTATATCAATTTCTTTTAATAATAATTCATAGAATAAATACAAATTATTTATGTACCGATCATCGACTCTCACACAATTTTACCTATGTTTAAGAGTAATTATATTCCTTTAATAGAGTCGAGTTATAGATTTTCATCACGAGCAGTTTTGCATTTCTAAGTTTTTACATTTTTTTGCTACAGTAGGAAATCAAATTTGTTATCAGCATATTCATTAACAATAGACAAACTAAGCACTTGCACAGTAATCATTTCTGTAATTCCAATAGTTAAATTCCACAGATTCATTTCAGGGTTTAGATAATACTTTTGATTGCAAAATAAATCGAAATAGAAATAGCAGACATCAACTCTTTTTACCAAGACCATACACTCATACCATGAACATGTCTGTAGATTGAGTAGATAAGATTGGATAATCAAAACGACTGTCGAAGATTCCAAAACAAAGACTAAACCCTAACATTGGAAATTACTTTCCTATTTTCTTTAAGACGCAGCAAAAACATTATAAACAAAAATGAAGCTCATGCAGGCCGTAAGCCTTATCAACAATTTCATTTATCCATTGTTCTATAAAACAAACAGTTGTATTATCATTTCAGAAAAACATTCACTCATTTATCAATAACTAAGATAAACACAAAGGTTGACAAAACATTGCTTATTCCCATATCATTGATGAGTTACAACTTGTGTGTACAGACCAAGCACAAATCGACGAAAAGACACGATTATAGTATTATGAATTATAAAGATTCCATTTGAATTTCTTCTGAAGGAGTTCGAAAAATTAACCTACAGGTTTATAAAATAAACAATACTTCACATAGGTCGTAAGCCTACATTATCTAGCTTGTAGCAACCAACACATCGTGTTACAGATTTAAACATTTACATTTTACCTAGCCATTTACAAAGGAAGTGATAACTATAGTATCGAAACATCAAATATTGCTTCATTCAATTCTGAGGGTAAAACCCTGTCTTTAACACTATTACATTCGAAACCAGAACCAACAGTTACCTTATGGGTCGAGGGATATCCTCCCTATACTTTCAACAAGATTCACAAACCCTAATCGCAAAACTCTATGAGTTTTTCAAACATAATACACAGAACGTTTTAGTACACGGCCATCATCTTCTACATAGGGTTTCCAAGGCAACCACCAAGGGCTTATTAGTTGGTATAACTCAATCCCAACTTCCAATGCCCAAAATTTCGAAGCCATTACACATTGCACCTGCGAGAGTATTACAAAAATGGTTAAAAACAATATCTAGAAAGAGGGGTCATTGTATTGAAAATAGGATAACTATTGATATCATCGTATGCTTATAACAGTGATGAAAACTAAACACATTACAGTTTAAACATTAGCCGTAGCAGCAATGAACGCTTTGATAATTCAACTACATTGAAAACCTTACTTCATTAATGGCTGGTATAGCCGAGGCCATTAGAAAACCTTTCACCTTTCAACACAGTAGCATAGTGCCAGGAGAGATAGCAACGATGGTGAGGCCCTGGTCCATTACCTTTCAAACCAAATCGTAGAAGAAACAAACCCTCAACACGTCGGGGTATCAAACCTTACTGATACAAAACTCTAAAGACTGTCAAATGAGACCTTCACTACCATACAAGGACAGAAGAGAGGTCAGCTCTTTAACTTCAAAGGTCATGAGTTCAAGACGCAGGAACAATGCCTCCTTAGGCTAAAACATTTAGACTACAAACCATCAACCTGTTGGCCATGAAGAAGTACCACAACCTAATGGAAACAAACACAATAAACTCATCGAATACAGCAAGGTAGGGTTTAACCACAGCATTAAAATCCTTGCCAAGATCAATGGTGTAGATTATTGGTGAGATTTACTAAATCACCAACCAGCTATCACATTTAATGAGCCATCACTACCACCGCCACGATGGAGCCTATTCAGCAACGTTAAATTCATCAATGAGTTACAACTCAGCACTCCGTGGTTACACTATGACACATTCACGTGATCTAAGCACAATATGCCAGCCATGATGGATTTCCACTATCTATAAGTAGCTGCAAGCTTTTAATGCTTAATAAATTAAACACATCCGCCAACCTGTAAACCATTACAACATTCACAATTAAAATAACATAGATATGGTATGGGTATGATATATCACCCTTGCAACATAAAGTTATGGGTCGATTAGGGTTTCACAAGGTTGTATAAGTGTCACTTAGGGTCACGTTTTAGTGCACACCACACATGATAAATCCTTCCAAAGTTTACATAGCAAGACATGTTTACAAAACTATTAATATAGTTTGTAAAGGTCGCTTTGTTGCAAGGCATCATAGGTTGGTAAAGTTCACTAGGATAGTATAATAACAATAAGGCAATCACTATTGCACATAAGCCCAACAAATAGTTTGTTATATATATATAGTTTACAATTGTTTCATCTTGTCCCAATACCACATAAATGGGTTGTGTAATAATCAAAGAAGATTGTTTACATTTACATGTTAAGGTATAGTGAAATCAAAGACAAGAGAATAAATCAAATTATCATAACTATGGTATGAGTTTAGACTCTAGGCGAGTTAACCAAACAATTATAGGAGAGATAGATAATTACATACATTTCAACATGACTGGAATTAAAACATAAATCCGAGTTTAGAGATGAGATTCAATCCTCCTAGAACTTCTTATGATTTTTAATTACAAGCTTACGGTTTACAAAGATTCTCACCGGAGGAATGTCCACAGTTTTATCTCTTCGATTAATGACAAAAGAAATTCATAGTAAAATTGTTTATTTACGTGTTGAAACCTCAAACCCTTACCTATAAGTTGTCACAAGTACAAATCACATGCTTTAGCAGGAATGCTAAGTAAGCCTCGGGGCGTCCAAAGGACCCCTTCATCAATCAAACAAAATTACAGTAGTCAAACAGTAGAATCAACATTTATAAACAACGACAGTAGAGATGTGTAGCAGCACAACTAATTATTGGATAACATCAAAACTTAAGCAGAACTCTGTATGTCGCAAATCCTTACTTAATAAACCAACAGGGCATTTAATATAGCAACATAACATTTTATGCATTGTTCTATTTCTGCATTCATTAAATAAGCAATAAATGTCACATAGAAAAATTTTAAATTTTTGTGATTTTTTTGGGATGTTACACTACATTTATGTAATTAATTATGAATTAGAATGTGAAATTAACATAACGTAGAATGGATGTGCTTGGTTAAAGTTCAAGTTATGAATATCATGGAGGAAAGGTATATTCATGTGATTAATTTGGTATATAATATATATAAGTGCAAACCCCTTAAGCGATAGGGTTATCTTAATTTAATAGAAAACTCGATGGTTATTTTAACTACTCCTGTGTTACTGTGATAATAGGAGGTATACTTTATTTTTTCTTCCCTTACAAATAGGGTATGACTATTCTGTATTGTGGAGAAATGCTCCTCAGGAAAGCTTGGAATGTGAAAGGCAAGAGCGGGTTGCGGAATGTAATCTTTCAGCTTTGAGAAATAATATATATGTCTTTGACATCTTTTGGTGGACGTAGCCCAATAGGGGTGAACCACGTGAAATTGTTCTCTTCTTATGTGTATGTGTGTTATTGTTGTCGATATGTATTTGTCTTGGAAATTCCTTAATGTCACGAAAATAAATGTATGGATTGAAATATAAATTATCGGAATGCAAATGTTATTAGAGGAGGAAATTCTCAAGTGGTTTATGTGCTTTTCCATTTATGGTTTAATGTTTTTCTTGGGTAACTTGAGACTAACACTTTTATAATGTGATAAGATAAGTACAAGTTTCATTATCCTTATCATCAATCATGTCTTTGGGGAAGCTTTATGTGTTATCAAGAGCTTTTAACAATTCCCTGAAAATGATTCCTTTGTGATTTATTGTTCTTCATATGATTCATGTAATTTCCATTTAGATGTATTAATGTTTAGTTTTGGCTCATTAATGTTTACCATGACTGGGGAAAGTTTTAGGAAATTTTTTAAGGTAAAAATAAACAAAATAAATATATTAAGATTTCGATTCATAAGTTTATGTTTTAGAGGGTTTGATTGCCTTATATAATCATCTTTTATATTGAAGCAATTTTTGTTATAGTTGGAAGTCCCCTTACGTATACTTGTCTCAAAATAACTATAGGGAGTTGCATGCTTAATTCTTGATATAGTAAGTAGATCGAATTGTATAAAAGTATTGACTAAGACTCTCTCACAAGAAATTCAAGGTTGATAAGATTGACGAAAAGTAATGGTTAAAAGCATGTCAGTTATTTCCTTTTAATTAAACGTATTTTAATGGAAGTGAAAAATTAATTTTTCACCCAATTACTAACTCGTCCATTTGGGTATGTTACAAGTGGTATCAAAGCCCAGTTACAACACTAGGGCCTATGGAATCACAAATGTAAAAGTATATTGTGCACCCTGCATTGTATTTTGTTTTCTAGTAGAGATTTTACCTTACGAGTAGTTGTTATATTATTTAGCATGCAAGTTGAACTAGTACGTCATTAAAATTGTATTATATGCTCTAGCCAAGAAAGTAGAAAGATTACATCGGAAGTGAAATTTCTTTAACGGACCTATGCTCTATGACAGAATTCAGTTCCAAATAAAAAGATAGGATTTAGTTCTTTTAACAGAATGAAACTAAAAGACAAAGAGTAATATGTTTTACCTCATGTATGACCGATGAATCATAAAGAACAATAGTTATCTTATGTACAGAACTTTAGAGTCCCAAAACAAGGCTTGACTAGACGAGTGTAGGATAACTGCATTCACCATTAAATATTTTTGAAAACATGCTTGAAATAGTTTTAAATATAGTCAAAATAAGAGAATGAGATTCGAGACTCTATTTTTGATAAACATATGGCGAAAATGTATGCTTAGGAAAAATATGGAATATTTACTTTCTCGTATAAATAGAAAATCTTGGCATACAATTACCTTTTTATTATAAAATGTTATAGGAGAATAAAATTTCTAAAACATTTGAAAGTTCATATATTAAATACTAGGGAGAAAACTATAGAAAATCATAGATGAGATGTTATGACTCATAGTGGCATAAGAAGAGCCTCACAAACTCAACCAGAGTAGTTGAATTCACGAAAGTTCGTAAGTTATCTTGAAAATAGATGTGGTATTTATTGTAAGTTTGGAAATGATTCGTATACTTAAAATATCAAGATATGTCCAAATCCAGTTGAAACTATACTTGTCCAAAAATGAGTAATGTATTACGCATAAGAATGTTGGATTGCAAACAAAGATCTTATATACGATCAATAGAGGAACTTGATTTTATGTTATGTTTTATTTTTATTCATTATGATGAACACGAAATTATGATGTGAATAACTTTTGGCAAAGAGATTGTAAGTGAAGCATGCAGGTGCATGCGGGTACGAGAGACTTCACCAAGACAAGTGAACAAGAGGTAATTCATGAGGTATTTCCTAACATAAATTAAGATTCAATGACTGTTTTGAACAAATAGTATAATGCAATTTACGGTTAGACTGATGATAGTCATTTGCATGAATGATCTACTATGTTTATAAGAAGCTGAATGGAAATCAAGTTGATAAATTTGAAATCCTATTCTGAGAAAAATTTAAGTTAAAATTAATAGTATGATGTTGAGTTAGAGGACTCTGGAAGCATCTTGTTCTACCATTGTGATGGGTTGATGTTGAGATGATAGGCTATGGAATATCAGAGTATAAACTAAAATGTGATGATTATAATATTTTCATTTATTCATAATTTTTATTCTATTCTATGTAATTGCGACTGACAGTACTTTATGGTTATTGCAGGAAAGACTTATAGCAGCTTTCAAAAAAAAAAAATCTTGAACTTATGAAACATGCAATAAAGAATAATGAACTTAAAAGAAGAAAAGAGTATAAAAAATTTTGAACTAATCACGGGCGACGCCCTGGGTTATAAGGCTCTTGGAAATTTTAAAGAAATTTTCTTACACTAAGACAAAATCTTTATTAGTTAAACAACAAATGAAGGAAGCAATTGAATAAGAGAAATATATATATATATATATATATATATATATATATATATATATATATATATATATATATCTGTGTGTGTGTGTGTGTGTGTGTCTAAACAAGATGACCTAAATTCAAATAAAGAACCTTTCCCAAAAAGAACGGTTGCAGAGAGAGGACTTTGCATGGGGTAAGTGTTCCCAAGTTCACTTGAGGGTCCAGTCGTGAATCTGAGCGCTCAAAAACATCAGATTGTCGATATCAGGTGTGTCCTATTAAAGAGGATTGTCCTAGTGAGAGGACTGTAAAGGTTGAAGGGGAAGATTATTCAGAAAGATTCACACCATAAAAGGTTGATAAAAGAACCTTGTGACTACTATGCATTAGTAATAAAGATAGAAAACAACCTTGAGATTTTGATCGGGTCCACAAATCGAGGTAAGAGTCTTCTGGTATGGAATAATTACCAAGTATTTGATGAGAGTCATGTGTTGAGCGTAAGCTCTGGATCACATGGACTACCATGTTATGTGTTGAGCGTAAGCTCTGGAGCACACAGACTGCCATGTTATGTGTTGAGCGTAAGCTCTGGAGCACATGGACTACTTTGTTGTGTGTTGAGCGTAAGCTCTGGAACACATGGACTACAGTGTTATGTCTTGAGCGTAGGCTCTGGAGCACATAGATTACTTTTATATGTGTGGAGCATAAAGCTCTAAAGGCATTAGAACTCATTATATTGATCATGTTGAGCTGGAGGCTCTTGGGCACCAATAATCAATCACTATTGATTATTAGGTACCTATGGAGCACCTAGAATAAAAAGTCTTATTCGGTGTTGAGGTGGCACACCAAGGAGTGTTTTCTACTATGCATATGTTATGCACGAAGTATGCGCATGTTATGAACTTGTTATACTTCAAGTTATGAGTACGTATGTTCAAATTATGTATATGCTATGTTGTGTTAAATATATAGCTCAAGTTATGAGCATTGATATGATTTCTTTTGGGGAAAAGCAGGAAGAGAATGACTAAAGATACTTGGGAAGAAGTATCATGGCAAGAATTTTTGGAAACATTATCTTAGATCATGATTTATATATATATATATATATATATATATATGATTGACAGATGTACAAGTACAAAAAAAGAAGAAGAAAGAAACATGGAGGATATATAAAAGAATTCGAAAGACAAACTATACAACACTGAGAACGGTGTTATTCTTAAGGGGAGGAGTATGTAACACCCCTCCAAATTTGATCCCTAATATTATTAATCTTGGTAAATGTAATTGTATCTTTCTAAACGGCCCTAGTGAGGAGCTCAAGGCCAAGGCCCCACCAGTCGACCTGGAAACTAGTATTATGTTTATACATGTTGTTCTAGACTTAGGGGACTAAGAGTAGGTTGAACTTAATGATGGGAAAATGATTCCACTAGGGGATATGGTCATCTCGCCCGAAAACCATGAAAACTTAAGACATGAAGGACAAATGTTATCTTGATCCCAGAAGGAACTTGAAGAAAAGTAAGCATTTGATTATGTCGACCTAATTTAAGGATCCATCCGAGCAGGGTTGTCGAAGGAAGTAGTAACTCCTCTCAAGTCTCCTAGTAAGTATTAAGACTTATATTTTTACAAATGAGGATATTATTCCCTGGAGAATATATGAACAAAGGAATATTATATATATATATATAAATAATCAAGTGTGATATTTGTATATATATGAACAAAGGAATATTATATATATGAATAAACAAGTGTGATATTTGTATATATATGAACAAGGACTAAAATGACCAATCGCATGAGATAAATAAAATGTTATTTGTTTTCTCTCCTTATAATGGAAGACTCGACCATTTATGAGAGGGAGCATGCTTAGGGTGGTGTAAACTCTTAAGAGATTCCATGGATGATGTAACCGAAGAAGTAGATGACCGTTTTACTTCAATTGCCAAATGTCTAGTGCTTAAGGCATGTAATTTCTTAAAAGATTTCGTGGGTGATGTAACCAAGGAAGTAGGTTACCACTCTACTTCCATCGACAAATGTCGAGTGCTTGAAGGAGTTTTTGGGGTGCTGCGATTTGCCTACGGTGCATTTCTACACTATAACATTTCTACAGTATAAGAGATGGCGCTCTCTGCCTCTTCGGAATTACGAATTCGATTTCTCTCTCAAAACAAATTCGGTAGATCGCTGGGGAAAGAGGATAGCTGAATGACCTTGATACCCTTTCAGTTCTTTTTATAGATATCTAGAGGATTTAGGAGGGGATTCCTTACTATTCTCTGCACTGACTGAAGGCGGATACTTCTGAGGAATCAAGGAGATCTTGGAATCATGCGAAGAGGTAATGATGATTCTCTGCGTAGACCCAAGACGAAAACCCAGGTATTCCATTCTATTGCTCTACGTTTGATTATGCGTCTCATGCCTAGAAATACCAGGGTTATTATGATTCTTACCTTGGATTATACTCCGTGGTTGCTAATGCGTGTTTATACTGAGATCGTATTGTTATCTATGCTTTCACAAGATGCGAATTGTTCCCCCTGATCTCTATGTAGTTTAAACTGCCACGAAATTTAGTGAATGGCTCCGTCTTAAGTCTCGGTTCCTATTTGTTGAACACAACGCGGGTCTCTGTCTCTAGAGCTTTGCTCTTATAATTAGTTGCCATGTTTAAGACTAGGACGTAAGCGTTAAGAATTTGTCATCTCCGTCATTGTACTTCATTGCTTATGATTAGCCAAAAACAAGAATTCTATTAGCATGTTGGAAAGATAGCATAGATTTTTGGTCCTTTCTGTATGATCTCTGATTATTGAAACGAGATCGTATCTCTCTGTTGGTTCATGGGAGAAAACGCAGACTGTCGTGTAGGATTGAATCCAGACCTCAGTTGTCATATTCTTTTTTATTATTCTATGCTTATGCTAGAAAGCGATAGTTCTTCCTATCTGCTGGGTGGAAGTCATAAATCGGTATGAAGAATCCGAATTCGCAGTTTCTCCGTTTACCAGGTCAAGGGTGTTATTTAAATCATGGTTGCGATTCCTTGCTCAGTCATTTTGTTGGATATCGTATAGGATTCTTATTGTTATTACGCCAGATAGATCCGGCTTGAATCACTATCCAAAATATTGTTAAATATACTATTACGATCGGTATGCTACCAATAGCCGTAACCTTAAGTTCCGAGAGCCCTTTCTTTAAGGATCAATTAATAAGTTCAACTATGGTTTCCCTATCTTTACAGGATTTTAATTTAGGGTATTGAATTTACCATTCAACACCATCAATTCCAACTATTCGACCCAGTGTCTTACTATAACCAAGTATTGTTTTAGAAAAGAATTTTAGCCAACCGTCATTTAGTTATGGAACAAGTAGTAGAGGCTTAAGATCCATGTGGTAACAAAAAGACATAGCTGTATTTTTTTAACAAATAAGTTGCTTAAATAGTGGAACAAGTAGTAAAAGTTAAAGTGACAAATGTGGTTAATTATAGAGTAAAATATATATGAATATTTTAATTAATCCACTTCAGTTAATTAAGAACTAGAATGTATTATTTTTAAATAGTGGAACACGTAGTTAGTAAAAGTTAAAGTGACAAATGTGGTTAATTATAGAGTAAAATATATATGAATATTTTAATCACTCCACTTGAGTCAATTAAGAACTAGAATGTATTATTCTTAAATAGTGGAACAGGTAGTAAAAGTTAAAGTGACAAATGTGGTTAATTATAGAGTAAAATATATATGAATATTTTAATTACTCCACTTCAGTGAATTAAGAACTAGAATGTATTATTCTTTAATAGTGGAACAAGTAGTAAAAGTTAAAGTGACAAATGTGGTTAATTATAGAGTAAAATATATATACAAATGTGCTTAATTATAGAGTAAAATATATATGAATATTTTAATTACTCCACTTTAGTAAATTAAGAACTAGAATGTATTATTGACAATCACGTTGCTTAATTGGTGGAATATGTAGTAAGAATTAAAATTCCATGTGATGTAAATTATAAAGAAAAGGGATATATGCATACTACATTTATGTAATTAATTATGAATTAGAATGTGAAATAAACATAATGTAGAATGGATGTGCTTGGTTAAAGTTCAAGTTATAAATATTATGGAGGAAAGGTATATTCATGTGATTAATTTGGTATATAATATATATAAGTGCCAACCTCTTACGCGATAGGGTTATCTTAATTTAATAGAAAACTGGATGGTTATTTTAACTACCCTTGTGTTACTATGATAATAGGAGGTATACTTTATTTTTTCTTCCCTTACAAATAGGGTATGACTATTCTATATTGTGGAGAAATGCTCCTTAGGAAAGCTTATAATGTGAAAGGCAACATTTGGTTGCGGAATGTAATATTTCAGCTTCCAGAAATAATATATATGTCTTTGGCATTTTTTGGTGGACGTAGCCCAATAGGGGTGAACCGCGTGAAATTGTTCTTTTCTTATGTGTATGTGTCTTATTGTTGTCGATATGTATTTGTCTTAGAAATTCCTTAATGTCATGAAAATAAATGTATAGATTGAAATATAAATTGTCCGAATGCAAATGTTATTAGAGGAGGAAATTCTCAAGTGGTTTATGTGCTTTTCCATTTATGGTTTAATGCTTTTCTTGGGTAACTTGAGACTAACACTTTTATAATGTGATAAGATAAGTACAAGTTTAATTATCCTTATCATCAATCATGTCTTTGAGGAAGCTTTATGTGTTATGAAGAGCTTTTAACAATTCCCCCAAAATGATTCCTTTGTGATTTATTGTTCTTCATATGATTCATGTAATTGCCATTAGATGTATTAATGTTTAGTTTTGGCTCATTAATGTTTACTATGACTGGGAAAGTTTGAGGAAAGTTTTTAAGGTAAAAATAAACAAAATAAATATATTAAGATTTCGATTCATAAGTTTATGTTTTAGAGAGTTTGATTACCTTATATAATCATCTTTTCTGTTGAAACAATTTTTGTTATAGTTGAAAGTCCCTTTACATATAATTGTCTCAAAATAACTATAGGGAGTTGCATGGTTAATTCTTGATATAGTAAGTAGATCGAATTATATAAAAGTATTGACTAAGACTCTCTCACAAGAAATTCAAGGCCGATAAGATTGACGAAAGTAATGGTTAAATGCATGTCAGTTATTTACTTTTAATTAAACGTATTTTAATGGAAGTGAAAAATTAATTTTTTCACCCAATTACTAACTCGCCCATTTGGGTATGTTACACATATACATCGTGGAATTCAAAAATATTTTCGATGTAGAGTTGGTAAAGAAAATATACAATTTCATTACAGACTCTTTTTCACTGCAGGCGGACGCGTTAACTACGCGTTAAAAGGTTCTGCAATCCCTACGGTACGAGAATCATGCATACTATTCCCGTGTTGGTTGTAATTAATTGGTATATTGTATACTGGACTAAAACTGAAGCTCATGCTTCAATTCTGAATTTGTGCTTTTGTTGTTGTAATGGCTGTGAAAGATTCGCAGAGAAGACGTTGTGGGTGTCGCCACTGAAGACATCAACGGATAAATCAAGTCCACAATGCCTCTGGCTGCTTAAAGATTGGAAAGCATTGTAAAAGCAGACCGTTTGATATTCAAATTTATTTTATGCAAATGAAGAAAAGTCGACAGTCAGTGCAACTCATCTCAATGGCCGGATTAACACCTGATTGTATATGCACTTCAAAAACCACTTCGTTTCTCTTACGTACTATGTGGTTTCCAGTGTATGCCATGCATGCCTTGTGATTCATGGGATGTTAACGTTGTTGTATTTCAATCCATGTTAATAATGTATTATTTTTATTTTGAATCAATGCTAAAAGATCTCGAAAGACAACCACTTTGTGATACATTTTCCTAGGGTGCTTGTATACAACATTGTTATGTTGAGTTCAATTAGTGATCAAATTTGAAAGGTATATTTTTATTCAATTTCTTTACGATAAAATATTGTAAGAAGGAAGTGTACTTCCTTTAATTGATAAGGGTTGAAACAAGTATATAATTTAAAATAAAATGATTCTAAGTAAACATTTATTTTTCAATCTTTTACAACATTTTATTTTAAGGTATTTTTTGGGGCCTTTGAATTATCTTTGTAACTTGTGTGAGTTTGTCAACAATACAAAGTAAACAAAAAAAAAAATACAAAGTAAAATGTAATAAATATTATGTTGACTATAAACAAAAAAGAATAATACAAAGTAAAAAGTAAATATGAGGGAGATCATCTAAGCTCCTCAAGAGGTTTACCTTGGAGCCTAGGATTTGGATCTAGGATGGTATTTTTAAGTGTGTTTTTAGAAATTTAACAAAATAACATACATTTTTAAGCAATTTATAATGAAAAACTTATACATTTTGCAATTTTTTCTATAAAATAAGACATTTTTATGGGCAAAATGAGACATTTTTAATGACAAAATTGTAAAAAAAAAAATTAAAACAATTTTCAATGAATTTTCAGAGATTTTTTGTATAAAAATGATACTATTTCATATTATTTTTGGAAAAGTGACGATTCACATAAATTCATTTGTAAAGAACATATTAAAAACATTATATATAGAAATTTTATTTGTAAAATAAAATCTGAAAGTACATTACTAATATATCTTATCAAAAAATTTTCAAATTTAACATTTTCTTCAAAACATCAAACTAATCAACAATATCATGCAGGCCAAATTCTTCATTGAAATTGAAATTTTATGGAGCTTGGCTTTCCTCAGGGACATCAATGTCCTCTTCCACTGGGTCTCCTATGTCTGCAAGATACTCAAAGTGCTCATTTTCAAACACCCCTCCTAATCGGGGTTGAGGATCTTTTGACATCTTTTCCACAAGTGTTTCACTAAACTCTCCTTTCTTCAAACCAACTTCTTGTAGTTCATCTGGAAGAACTTGAATAACATTAATTCTTTGCTTTATGTAATTGCATTGAAGTGGATCATTATCAATGGATATGCAATTTCTTCCTTTACGTAAGGAGCATGCTATTATTGTACCTAATCACCAAAAAAAAAAAAAATCAAATAGCATAAAGTAGCATACTTTAAAACAATAAAATAACAAAGAATAATACAATAAAACTTGATATATGCTTTCATATGTAATATGAGAAAGTTTACCTGAACCTGAGAACAAATCTAAGACCCAATATCCTTCTCTTGAAAATGTATCTATGAGATAATTAATCAACACTTGTGGCTTTTGATAGATGTTCATAGTCATTGCTTTCAAATCCCTTTCTTCATATGTTAATTTTTTTACCACGGCATTATAACTCAACAACTGACTATATTTTCCTCCACTCTTTTCATTGGTTAAAAGAGATTCAGAAGTCTCATCTTTTGTCCAAGTTGCAAGATGTATGCTTTCAATATCACTCAGAAATGGATCGTTGCTGGAGCTACGAACATTAGGCTTTTTCCTGTAACAAAAATATAAAAAAATGAATTAACTTATTAATAAATGTAATTGATTTATAAATTCAAAGCCTTGATAATATAGTGCGAATATATTACCAATAAAGTTGTTTCCTTTTTTTTCCTTTACCCTTGAAGGATGTCAATAAACCCCCTAATTGTGTGTATGAATGGAAAACAACAAATCTCCATAGTGGTGATGTTGTGACATCTACAAATCCTGAAACCACTTTACTGAATGATTGGTAAGTATAAGACTCACAATCATAAGTAGTGTTTTGGATATTGTATTCATGGGGGATATCTGCAATCACTAGTGCGTACTCCTTTTTAGGAACAAGATTTGCAATGTCTGCACAGTCACCTAAAATGACTTTATATTGCACAATGTCAAGCCCATTCCAAATATAATGATCAAGTGTATCATCAAGTTCAATGTTTGCAAGATGTTGTCTCCTTTGTCATTCTATTTTTGTTCTTTGGATATGAATTTTGAAGGACTCGGGTACTCCATCTATACCCCTCTTTAGCATCTTCAAATGAAAATTATCTCTATAAGTAATAAAATAGAAATGAATTGAATTAGAAAATAAATAAAATAGGATGTATCATAGATCAACCTACCTTCTTAAATGCAACAAAAAATTGTTTTAAGGTTTCTATCGAGCTTGAGTCTGGATAGTTGCATTTGACATCATACCAACTCTTCTCGTTCAACATTATAACCATCTCCTCTTGTATTTTCATGTAGACCTTGTGATTAGACAATGAAACAATATTTATGATGTTTACAATCATATATAATAATATAACAAAATACTTAGAACATAACAAAAATGTTAAAAGAACAAAACATCGTACCATAAAAAAGCATCAACTTACTTGTCAAAGTCGTTGCACATTTCCACCATGGATAATTCCCCTCACTTTACCCGTGATAGTATTGTAGCTATTGATGTTGCATCCTTCACACCTTGTATTATTCTCCAAGGTGTAATAGTCATGTCTTCTGGTAGGCTCTTGACGTCAGGACCTGTTTTATGCCATATGGAAATAGGCATATACAGATATGAATTTATCACTTCCTTTGTCATTTTTTTGTTTCGCATTATCCTCTTTAATAGGGATACCTATTTCTAGACAACATTGTCTCCTAAAAATTGCATCAACTCTGGATTTTTCCCCACCACATATTTGCACAAATTCACCGTGGATAAATCTCACCCTTTGAATAAATGTCTTTGTTAACCTATATTCACTATCTGTGTTATGATCCCATGCCAACAAATTTGCTTCTACATCCGTTAAACAAGCATAAATGATGCATTTGACTATTTCAAAAATAGGGTTATTGGGATATTCTTGCATCAACTCTCTTCTTGCCTCTGCAGAATGGTTCCCCCCAAGAACATAATATTTTTAAGGAAAACATCTTGTTTCATGAAATTCATCTCTAGGAGGAGGGGGAAGGGAGGGGGCGTGAGTCCTCCACCCGCTTGGATGAAAAAGGGCCCATGAGGGGTAGCCCTTTGGCACCCAAGCAAGTGGAGGGCTCATGCCCCCTCCCTTCCCCCTCCTCTTTCCAAATCCTCCTGCCCCCTCCCTTCCCCCTCCTCTCACTATGTATCCTCGTTCCCCCCTCCTCCCACCACGCCCTCCCGTCCCCCTCCTCCGCCTATGTATCCATGTTTCCCCTTCTCCCACTGCCCCCTCCCTTCCCCCCTCCTCTGCCTACCCTCCCTTCCTCTTCCTCCTGTTAGCCCCTTCCCCCTCCACTTCCTCTCTTCTCCCTTTGCATCCCATTGGCGCCCAAGCGAGTGACCAAAGGATCGCGGAGGTTGAAGGGAGGAGGAGGAGGGGGAGGAGGGGGAAGGCGGAGGCGGGAGGAGGAGGATGGGGAAGGTGGGGGGAGGAGGGAGAAGGGAGGGGTCGGGGGGAGGAGGGAGAAGGGAGGGGTCGGGGGGAGGAGGGGGAAGGGGGAAGGGGAGGGGGAGGTGGGGGTTTGTTTTCTTCTTTTATTAAATTGTTTTTTAATATAGTTTGGGGGGGTTTGATTTTATTTTTTATTTTTTTAAAATTTTAATATAGTTTAGGGGGGTTTTGATTTTTTTAATATGTTTTTAATTTATTTTAGGGGGGTGGGTTTAGTTTATATACTTTTTTTTAATTTTTTTTTTTAAATTTTATTTATATATTTAGTGAGGGGGTTTAGGTTTTAATTTTTTTTTAAAATTTTGTATTATATAGTTTAGGGGGGGTCGCGAGGAGGAGGGGGAAGGGGCTAGGAGGAGGGTGAAGGGTTGGAGAGGAGGTTTATTTTTTTTGTAAATCTAAGTAAAAAAAAAAAAAATTAAACCCAGGGGGTAAGCCTTACCTCAATTAATTCTACATGAATTAAAAAAAAAGACATTTAACAATTATATATATATATATATATATATATATATATATATATATATATATATATATATATATATATATATATATATATATATATATAGATAACTAACCTGGAAAGTGGTAGAGCCTCCTCTCTTGAAAGTGCTAGAAGCTACTCTCCGCAATCTTCTCGTTTTTCTTGAAATCCCTTTGTGAAAAATGTAAAAAAAAAATCAATAAAGCCATAAAATAAAAATTCCCAAATTAATAAAGTCATAAAATAATCATTTCCAAATTAACAATAAAACTAACTAATTTATTAAAAAAACAGAAAAAACACTAACCTTGAAGGTGTTACTAAATTGCTTCAGATTAAATGATGAATATTATGAAATGTAAACGGTTTATATAGCCTAGATTAGGTTTAACATTACTTGTGGATTAAAAAAATGAAATTAGTTAATGAATTATTATTAAATTTAAATAAGCTGGGTTTACATGAAATATTACTAATGTTATGAATGTGGTAGTAAAAAAATGTAAATAGCCATTATTGTATATAAATAATTTTACAAGAATTTTTACTAGACTTATATGTCTGGGATATGAATATGTAATTACTTAATACATTATTTCAAAGATTTTTATATCATAAATTCATTTTTTTACTAGTTTTATGAATGTGTTGGAAATGTGCGCTTTAATTTTGTAGGGAAATTTTGGAGGGAAAGTTTTGAACGAAAATTTTGGAGGGATGTTTTGGAGGGAAACTTTTGCAGAGAATTTTTTGTAGGGATATTTTCATTCTCATAGCTATAAGATTGTTGGTTGAAAGTTGCACCATTCAACTTTTTAGTGAGGAAGAGGGGGATAAGGGGGAAGGGAGGGGGCAAGAGGGGGGAGGGAGGGGGCACGAGCCCTCCGCTCGCTTGGACAAAAAAGGGCTCATGAGGGGTGACCCTTTGGAACCCAAGCGAGCGGAGAGCTCATGCCCCATCCTTCCCCCCCTCCTCCTTCGAAATCCTAACACCCCCTCCCTTCCCCCTCCCCCTCCCCCCCCCCTATGCCTCCCGGTTCCCCCTCCTCCCACCATGCCCTCCCTTCCCCCTCCCCTCCCTATGCCTCCTCGTTCCCCCTCCTCCCACTGCCCCCTACCATCCCCATCTCCCCCCCTCCCTCCCTCCCTCCCTCCCTCCTCCCATTCCTCCCTTCCCCCTCCTCCCCCTCCTCTTCCTCCCTTCTTCCTCTGCGTCCCATTGGCACCCAAGCGAGTGGCCAAAGTCCCACAAAGGGAGAAGGGAGGAGGGGGAAGGGGGAGGGAGAAGGTGGGGGGAGGAGGGGGAAGGGGGAGGTGTAGGGGGAGTTGTTGGAGGGGGTCGGAGGGGGAGGGGGAGGGGGAGGTGGGGGCACGAGGAGGAGGTGGAAGGGCGAGGCAAGGGGGGAGGAGGGGGAGGTCGAGGTTTGTTTTATTTTTTATTTTTTATTTTTTTTAATATAGTTTGGAAGGGTTTGATTTTAATTTTTTTTTTTTTTTTTATTTTATATAGTTTACGGGGGGTTTGATTTTTTCTTTTTTAATTTGTTTTTAATTTAGTTTAGGGGGGTGGGTTTAGGTTATATTTTTTTTGTTCGATTTTTTTTAAAGTTTGATTTATATAGTTTAGGGAGTGGGCTTAGGTTTTTTTTTTTTTTTTTAATTTTGTATTATATAGTTTAGGGGGTGTTTGGGGGGGTCGCGAGGAGGGTGGAGGGTTAGAGCGGAGGTTTATTTTTTTTGTAAATCTAATTAAAAAAAAAAATTTAAACGCACGTGGTAAGCCTTGCCTTAATTAATTCTATATGAATTAAAAAAAAAAGACATTTAACAATTATATATATATATATATATATATAACCCGGAAAGTGGTAGAGCCTCCTCTCTTGAAAGTGCTAGAAGCTCCCCTCCACAATATTCTCATTTTTCTTAAAAGCCCTTCATGAAAAATGCGAAAAAAAAAAATCAATAAAGCCATAAAATAAACATTCCCAAATTAATAAAGATATAAAATAATCATTTCCAAATTAACAATAAAACTAACTAATTTATGAAAAAACGGAAAAAGCACTAACATTGAAGGTGTTACTAAATTGCTCCAAATTAAATGACGAATAGTAGGAAATGTAAACGGTTTATATAGCCTGGATTAGGTTTAACATTACTTGTTTTATGAATGTCAGATTAAAAAAATGAAATTAGTTAATGCATTATTATTAAATTTATATAAGATGGGTTTACATGAAATATTATTAATGTTATGAATGTAGTAGTAAAAAAATGTAAATAGCCATTACTTTATTACGAATTGTATATAAATAATTTTACAAGAATTTTTACTAGACTTATATGTCTAGGATATAAATTTGTAATTAGTTAATATATTATTTCAAAGATTTTTATATCATAAATTCATTTTTTTTACTAGTTTTATGAATGTGCTCGAAATGTGCGCTTTAATTTTGTAGGGAAATTTTGGAGAGAAAATTTTGAACGAAAATTTTGGAGGGAAGTTTTGGAGGGAAACTTTTGGAGAGAATTTTTTGGAGGGATATTTTCATTCTCATAGCTATAAGATTGTTGGTTGACAATTGCACCATTCTACTTTTTGGTGAGGGCTATGGTAAAATTTCATTGTCTTATCTATTAATATTTTTCTATAATTCTATCTTTTAGTGAGACTTCATGGACTCATCTCAATTAAATTCCAATGCCAATGAAGAGTTGTATTCTTCATCTAGCTAGGATACTACCAGTGCAAGCAATGCAATCAAGCATGTTCTTCAAGAACCTCCTAATTATGAAGATTTTGAAGACACTAGTAATGAATGGAAAGAGTGTTATGATGATGAATATCTTCCTCCAAGTGGGGATTCTAAAGACAGTAAGCAAGATGATGACAATTTTCCTCCCAGTGAGGATTTTCAAGGAACCGATGATGATTTTCCTGAAAGCAAAGATTTTCATGGGATTAATGATGCTTTTGTTGAGCATGCATATACAAGTAATGTTGATGGTTTTCTTCATAGCAAGGATTCTAATGGGACGAATGATGATTTTCGTTCAAGCAAGGATTTTAATCGGACCAATGATGATTTTCCTCCCAGCGAGGATTTTTATGGGGTTGATGATGATCTTCCTCCAAGTGAGGATTTTAATGGGACATATGATGATTTTGGTGAGGAAGAAGACATCAATAACGATGAAGATAATTTTCCTCCAAGTGAGGATTTCAATGGAACTGATGACGAGTTTTCTCCAAGCAAGGATTTCAATGACACCGATGACGACTTTCCTCCAAGCGAGGATTTCAATGGCACATATGATGACTTTCCTCCAAGTGAGTATTTCAATGGCACCGATGATGACTTTCCTCTAAGCGAGGATTTCAATGGAACCGATGATGAATTTATTCCAAGTGAATATTTCAAGGGCACCGATGATGATTTTCCTTCGAGCGAGGATTTCAATGGCACCGATGATGATTATCCTCCCAGCGAGGATTTTAATGGCACCGATGATCTTTCTATTGACGATGAAGCCATCAATGATGAAGACAATGATTCTCCTCCAATTAAGGATTTTATAGGTACCAATGATGAAGAAAATGATTCTCCTCCAAGTAAGGATTTTACAGGAACCAATGATGTCAATGTTGAATCGCAAGAGTTCCCTTTCAGTGAAGAATTTAGTGGCACCAATAGTGTTGATGGTCACATTGATCTCTCAGCAATTCATCAAATTATTAGTGATCATGACAATAATTTTCATTAGAGGAAATATGGGTAAAAAATGGGCCTCCTAAGGAAAATAATAAGAAATAATAAAATAATATTAGAAAGAGAGTAAAAAAACTACTCTTTTGGATCGTATTTTCAACTTATCTCCTTGTAGGTTTACTCAAATTTCAAGCGGGTGGAATCGTTGGATGCATAATTAAATTATGCATCCAACAAGTACCAATGTTGCATACTTTTAAAAACATCCACACCATGAAAAATTGAAAATACATTAAAAAACGTGTTTCTAGTGAGAGAAAACACGTTTTTTTAATGTATTTTCAATTTTTCATGGTGTGTAAGTTGTTAAAAGTATGCAACATGGGTACTCGTTGGACACATAATTTAATTATGCATCCAATGAGTCCTCCCACTTGAAATTTGAGTAAACCTACAAGGAGATAAGTTGAAAATACGATCCAAAAAAGTAGTTTTTATTTTTTCCCTCCATTTTTTTTAGGTGCTCCCTTTTTTAATTTTAAAGCATTTTGATTGGCTAATACATGATGACATGTAATTTGTATTATTTTTGGAAGGCCCAATTTAAATTGAAATTTCTTCTAATGCATATTGAATTTGATGATGAGATTTTCAATGAGGGGGGTCATATGCATCACAATGAAAACACTCATTCTAATGAGGATGTTGTTGCAGACATAATGGTCCAAGAAATGCAGTGACACAATCCAATAATGAGCAGGATTAAGTGTAGGACTAGACATTTTTATGTCAATCCAAAGCATTCTAGTTATACAAGGTCTGGGAAAGAATTGCTCACAAGTCCAAGTTCCGCTACTCATTTGATTTCGAGTGAGTGTTTCCACAAATTTTTTTTGAAAGGTATAGGCTACAATTATGATTTGGAGAAAAGAAAGATGTATTTATCGATGAACAAAAGTATGCAAAATTCATATTTAGTGGGGTGCATGATTTCTACAAGGAGAGGTTATGATTATCGGATTGGAAAAGTTATTCTTTGTAGAAAGGAATTCAAACAGATTCACTCAATTGGTAATCTTTGATTCTAAAGAATCCAAACAAGACTGGAAAAGGATCCTACATTTTATTCTGATGATTATCAGGGACAAATCATCGGACCATCAATGGACATTGCAATATCATGGATGCATGATATCTTTTCCAAGCATGGAGACAATATGCCAAATAGAGAAATAATACACATTCTAGATAAGTTCACAACGCAGGAAATCTACAACTTATACAGGGATTATGTTTAAGGTGGTCAAGGAAATGACAACTTCATCAGATATGTATATTTTACAAGAGTATGGAAAAAAATGTTCAACAACATCCGCAGTCCAAAGAGGTCAAGGATGGGGGTCTGCAGTACATGTGCTTCTCTTAAAGAAAGAAGGGATAGATCAGAAGGGATAGAAAGAGGTATGTTTACAAAATTGTTTTTTTTAAGAAATGTAAATTATTAAAATAGTTATCAATATTTTTTTGTTATGTTGTTTGTAGATTCCATAATCAATGCACTGCAAGAGCATTACAATCAACAATCAAATGAATGCAAAAAGTTGTACAAACATCGCAATAAGTGTTATGATGCTCCACATAAGTATATGGGTTTGATAATTGATTCCATGGATCAGAAAAAAAACACTCTTACCACATTTTGTCCATGTGTCAAAGAATTTAAAGGAGGAGAATTTCATTCAGTTTCAATTGGTTGGGTGTATGGTTTTTAATGGTGAAATGTTTCCAAGGGTTTACTTTACCGCTCCAAATATTCACAATGATGAAAATTTGACCATCACCATTATTCACCATGTCCTTACTCATTGGCTTGGTGATGTTCTTGAATTTCTATATCTACAATTGGACAACACAAGCTGAGAAAACAAAAATCAGGTCGTGTTTGGTTATCTAAGCATGCTTGTTGAATTGGGAATTTTTAAAAAGGTAAACGTTGGTTTACTTCTTGTTGGGCATATGCATGATCATATTAATCAAATGTTAAGCCATTTTTAAAGGACACTAAGGAGGAAAAAATTCAAGAGCCTACCATCATTGATTGAAATTATAACAAAAGCATACCATCTAGAGCCTATTGTACAGAAATTGGAAGAAATGTTGACATGCGAAGATTTATGTTTGGATCGCATGGTGAAGAAAGGTGCATTGAAAAACTTAATGAAATTAGCTTTCAGTATCAATTTTGTATAAAGAATATTGATGGAAAAACACTCATGTGGGGAAAGAAGTACTCAACTAGCACATAATGGGGGCCTTCATCAGGTTTGGAATTTTTGAAATTCGTCCCAGATCGTCAAATGTATGCTTCAAATTTATTGTTATTTCAATCATCTGTAGGGATTCATAATGCAAGGTGACATAGTAGAGATGTTGATTCTTCTCAATGCTTGGAAGAAATAAAAAAATCTATCGAAGATACATATGAGTACTTTGATGTTGCTGATTCTATTTGGTCGGAGTCTTTTTCATGGAGTAGAGTGACATAATTTAAAACTCTACAAACTGAGATATATATTTGAAGTCTCCATTTTCTTGGCCACAAAGTTTATAAAATGAAACCGAGGTAACAAATGTTGAACCTTGAGGTGTTGAGTTTTCTCAAGTAGAGGAAAAAGAAATGTATATTGGCTCTAGAAGATCATCCACAAAGAGTCGAGAGATGGAAGACCTATAAAGGGGCTTAGTACAAGATATCAAGGAGGGTTGCATGATTGCAGTATTGGATGCAGATGAAGCATGTCATTATCCATTATAGATTGCAAAAGTTATGAATATCAATAAATAAAATGAAGAATTAGTATCAGTAGAATTACATTGGTATGCAACAAATACACACCCATTTGATGGTGTCTACAAGGCATAGATGGTGGTTGAGAAAAAGGTTTGCAGAAAAAGAAAAAGAAAGGGTCAAAAAATAAATCGTCGCCGCATTGACATCTTGAAATTAGAGGAAGTTGATATACTTGTTTATGGTTTCAAGTTGACAAAGAAAGACACTCTTTGATCCAAGACTAGAGAGATTATCAAGAGGTTGCTGCCAAAACAAGAAGTTGCAAGATGGGAGTCTGTTAAACCAAGCCATACATCCCAAAGGAATATGACATCTAAAATGATGGGCATAGATGTAGACTCGGATGGTGCACCCATTGATAATAGAGAAGAATATGGGTCATCTACATCTTCATCCAGCCCATCATCTGCAGAAAATGTAGATTCTTACGGGGTGTCAGAATCCATTGATGAATTTGAATAATTTCACATGACGCATTTTAGATGCTTTTTATTAGTATGATGTTTGTAATTGAAACTCGGAAGGAATTTTTGAATTTTTATATGAATCATTTGTTCTTGTATGGTATACTATATTATTTCATTATGATTCGCCTCATAATTTCTTTGTTTTTATATGGTTAGACTGGTGAAATTATTTATGATTTTTTTTTGTTTAATATGCAAGTTTCAAAAACATTGTAATTTATCTCTTGAAGAAAAATAACGTTTTCCAGTTTAGGGGTTGATTTTACAGTTTTTGTAAACAACAGTATGGGATGCTTAGGCCATGGCTCTATTTTTTACCCTTAAAAAATTGTGTATACTGGCATCACCACTTTTCTATTTGGGTCATGTTTTAGGTGTTTTTTTTGCAAAAATCATTGTTTTTATGGCTAGAGTTCTTGTTCATAGTGTAAAGTTCTCGTTTCATAGTATAAGTGGTTGTATGCGAGAAATGTTAAAAATGACAATGTAAATTTTGAGACATATTGTCAAAATTAAATGTTTATGTAGACACCTATGTAAGAGAGGATTTGTTTTGTGTATTCATATGAGGAATTAACATTCCATATAAGTTTCATATCTCAAGCATATCAAAATCATGGTTAAGATTCATATCTAAGTATAACACAATCATGCTTGACCATGGTAGTCATTAGTTGTGTATCTCATTATAAGGTTGATAATTCATTAATAGCCACATAGGGAGCCTACTTACTTTATAACACTCTTGAAACATGTAAATATAACATGAGCTTACATTTATTATTTTTAGGTTAGATGTATATATTTTGGAGATTCCTAAAGTCAATAGAACCAAAAAGAAGGAAATTACTCGTGAAGACCACCAAGTTACTCATCAAGACCACCAAGTATGTTCTTCTTATTGATGACTTTGTCCATTCACTTATCTCTCAAACCACATTTCTAATGTTTGAGAGAGTGTATTTTCGAGCATAATACCTATTTCCTATATATGATGTTATCATTAATTACAGCGATAGGTGTTTAGATATTATCTCATATTTTTTATTTCTTGAGTGGATCGACAAGATTAACGCGAGTGTAACAAGTGTACAATTTGGATTAATTTCATGGTCGTCGTATCTTGTTATGCTTAAATTCATTTTTATTAAGATTTAAATAAAATTCACTTAAGTGGTGGTTAAGAAAAAGGATTTGCTTATTAAATAGTATTTTTTATGTTTATTTTAATTATTTTAATGTTTATTTTAATTATTTTAATGTTTATGTTAGTTTAATGTTTGTATTAATTGATGGCACTTAACTTGTGACCTATCAGTGTTCACCAACCACAAATTAAGTGGTTCTTATAGTTATGATTCATTCTTCATATCTTACCTAAGAATCGCACCAAGGCATAAAAAATATTGCTCAAAGCATTAAGGATATAAAGGATACATCCCAATAATATTGGGCTTGTTATAAGGAATAAGGAAAGAGACCTAAAGACCATTCTCAAATATATGTGTAATACCCCCAAGATTTTTGAATTATTTCATTAAGTATTTTTATTTGGGAAATATTCTCCAACAATTATTTTGTAAACGAGTTATAAATCTCTATGAGGCAAAATACTCACGCTCATGTGGGGTGAATATTATGGACAAGAAATATTATTTTATTATTAATAAAAATGGACACTTGGAGCCACCAGTTGAAATAATGGACACCATCATAAGACAATGAACAAGTGGACAGCAAGCAAGATATTTGATATCAATCAAATCCAAGTCAAACACTGAGCAAGCCGACCAGATCCACAAATATAAAGATAAAGATACCAGCTTGAGATTTGATTGAGATGGCACAAGACCTAGGAAAATATTATATAAGAGTGCATTGAGGAGACACATGACGTTGTGTGGTGCATAGAGATAATTGTTGATATACAGATATCGTGTTGTTGAGTATTATTTCTCTGTTTAAAAAGTCCATTTTTTGAATCTACTACAGACTTTTGGAAAAAAATTGCATTCATATTTTCCTTAATGAAGCTCATTGTTTTATGGTGGTGATCTAGCTAAAGGGGTGAAGTTGGGAAAGTAAGTGTCCCTTTCCTCTTCTAAGGTTGGGAGGAAATGGGAAGATCCAAGTGTTTCCCCCTTTTTCCAAGTAGGTTGCCTTACTCTATATTGTTTAACTACATGATCTACTGTAGAGTTTAATTCAATTAAATATTCATATTATGGACTATATGGGAAAAATACATGCGGTTGTGTTATTCGTTATTTTGGAGAATCATTTATTTCATATTAACAGACTTATTGTAATTTATAAATGAATGATTTACCTGTTCTTATGAGTGTTTTAGCAATATTATATTGGGAGTTTGTTTCATCAAAATTGTTGTAGATAAAACACATAGTACTTAGAGGATCTTTCTTATATATATTTACTCTTTTTAATTGTACATGATAATAAATAGGCTATTAGATTAATTTCTGATTCTACCCTACGATTTCTTATGATAGTCATCGTTGTGGTATCTCTAAATATATATCTCTTTATTTTATATTTGCAAAGGGTACTTACTATATCAATAGTTTTTAACAGTTAAATGAAGATTTGGATGTGGGTGATAGGAGAAGAAATAGTAACTTCCTACATAACACTCATTACAGTTTAACTGTACAACTCCTTACTCATTCCATTATGTGGGCTATGAATTACTCCCCTGATAGGATATACGTTTAATTTGATAATAATATGAACGATGATGCAAGCTGAAAGGATTTCAATCATGTTTGAACTTTTCTTATTTCAACACAAGACCAAAATTCATAGGGTATTTATAAATCCAGATATAGTTTAGATAGATTTACTTGATGAGTTGTAGGTTTAACTTGTAAAATTTATTGAAAACCATTTTAATCTCAAAATGCTATAAAGGAAATAAATCTTATGATATAATGGGACTGTGTAAATACAACTCTATAAACAAAGTATGGACCGAGAACCATAAGTTTAGCTCTACATATGACAAGAGACATAAGAATTAACCCAAAGTATAAACATTAAAAAGATAAATGATGTGATATAATGGAGATATATAAACATGTTTGCATGTTCATATATTATAAAAAAAATATACAGGTCAAGGTCGTGAGGCCATATGATTGATTCATGATGAATCAATTCCGAGAATTCCAAGAGGTTCACTATTGGGTTCGTAAATATAATTATTAATACAAGTACAAAGTATAAACCAAACCATTAACATAAAAAAAATTAGTTGTTAGAATAAAAGCGAATAGGGTTGATATTGTCGATATCCTCGCTTTTTATTAAATACAAATAGAGTCATATGAACAATGGAAATAAAGATAAGAATGGTACACTTATATACATATTAAACCAGAATAAGTAATTTTAAAAGGCCTCTCTATGGTAGCATTGTAGGCAAAGAAATCCATTAACCTCGGTAGAGGGAAGGACTGTGTCCATGCTTACAGTAGCGCATACACATTAAAATACCCAGAAATCCATAATCTATAGATATCATAGAACGATTAAACAAACATCCATGAAATTTGTGAACGATAGCCATATCGTTCTACCACTTATTTCTAATAGGAGTATCATTACTATGAATCACACCTGGTAAGGGTCAACAAGGGTGAACAACTAGCAGCATTACATTTCTTGGGTACACGATGCTATAAAATCAGACCAATGTCTATGATCCAAATGGATATCAGTGGCCACCAACCTATTCCACTGGCTCAAAGCAATTTCCCATTTTTCCAATATTCTAGTAATTTTTCTACAGTTTTTCGAGTCCCAAACTTTTGGGGCCTTTTTGAGGCTCTAAACAATGTTTTTTGGGAAATCGTGGTCCGACGAAGCACATTCATTTTAGGGTTCTCGACGTAGTCCTTGGATAGATCTTTCCAAGGGGCTACCAAGCATCCCAAACAAAGATCGTACACAAAAGTTATGACCCTGGGAAGTTGACTGTTCAACTAACCACTTTGGGGCCACAAACTTTATGACGGTTCATCTTCTAGGGTTAGGTTTTTTGGATGTTTGAAATTCTTTCCCTCGTGCTTATGATAAATAGGCCCTTTTGGCCTCTCTTTGTAATCATCTTGTCACGAATGAGCATAGCAGCCACATGTCTTCTTAGAGATAGCTACGACCATTCCAGCTATTGTATTTTACAGTTTGTTCTATTTCCGCTATTTAATAGAATGTGTGTCTACTGTATCACTGTGTTCTTTGCAATATATCTATGTATATGATTCTGCATATGCTATCTTATTTTGTTCCTGCATGAATCTGGATCAGTCTAGCACCTACATTGTACAAAAATAAACAACATTAATAACAAAGTTTGCTATGAGTGATTAATATAAATGAACAAGCATGAAATTGTTGAATATAGTTTACCTGCGATATTTGGTCCTCAATATTCTCTCTTCCACGAGTCAGGATGGCCATACAAAACTCTTAATAACAATCTTTAGAATCTCAACAGAGGGACTTATCCTCACCCTCCTCTCTGTTGGAATATTCTCACCGTCGTTTTTATATTTTGCTTGGCTGCATGCAATTCTGCATGCATCTAGTCATCACTATGGTAGTCTCCCAGCACCTAGTCCTTATTTTGCAGCCCCCAGAAGCTTGTTTCTGCTCAGTTTTATCCCTCCTAGCCACATATGCGCCCTTGTTTCCATCACTGGAGTAAAACTGTGCCCTCTTCCATCTATTTAGGAGTTACTTTAGTTAGTTACATGATTGGTAGATTTGTTCCTTATTTAGGGGATTGATTACTAGTTTAACTAACTGAACCACTTAGATAGACCTCTAGAGAGACTAGGTCAACTATAATGACTACTAAGAGCTCCTCATGTGCCCACATTGGAGTCTCCTTCCCTAGATTAGTGCTCATGCACTTAGTTAGACTCAGTTAGATTCATTTGGCTGACTATTTGACTATTGTAACTACTGCCACTGGTTCGGATGATGTCTCCAATGTTGCTGAAGCCACACTTTGAGGAGAATTTGAATGACCTTAGTGGAATTCGAATTCATTTGATTGTATTCATTTATTATTCACATTACAGATTTCCAGCTCACAACTCATGTATGATACAATAGTTTTTGTGATTAGTGAATCTCCATTTCTTGTTCTTCTTTATGCACTTCTAGAGTGAGTTTTAGTGAGGTCTTCTACTGTTGAGTGATCATAATCCTAAAATATCACATGGTATCATAACTAACAACATCTATTTGAATTGCAACAACAGTAGTTGCAACAATTCCTTCAGCAGCTTTCTTTCATTGAGCACCAAAAGCCTCTGGGATTCCACAACAAATCCCAGTGCTATTTCCTTGAATTCACTAGAGAAATCCAGTGTGGTATATCTAGGTGTGAAGGACCCAGTCACATGTGCCTAGTGTCCTACGGAATTGTTCAATTGGAATTGCAGCAGTTCTCCATTTTCATAATTCTCATTTGTTTTGCAGGAATCTCCCCTATTCAGCTTTGAATTCTTCAGTATCATGGATCTCAAGTTGAATTCATTCAACTGATTCAAATGGAAGGAAAATATGGACAAATTCTTGAAGTCGAAGAGCCTTTCCAGAGTGGTGAATGGTTCTGCAATTAAGCCCATTGGTGCAGTAGAGAAATCCAAGTACTTAGACAAGCTTGATGAAGAAGTAGGACTGCTTCTACTTAGCATTTCTGAATACCTAGACTTTCATGTTATTGATTTGAAGACTCTGAAGGAGGTTTGGGACAAGATAGAATCCCTCCTTGGCCAGAAATATGATTTGAAGGGTCATAAACTAGAAAATGAGCTCATCTCCTTGAGCCCAAGCAGTTTCAAAACTATCACTGAGTTTTTAAACAAATTTAAGAACTTGATTTCACAGTTGAAGAGGTATGGGATTGAGAAGGAAGAAAAAATCTCATCCTTTCCATCCTATCAAAGCTAGGCCCTGATTATTTAGTGTTTGTTTCAACCTTCTAGTCAGCAAAGTTGTCCATTCCAAAATGGAAATTCCCTACGCTTGAAGAATTCATCCAATCCCTCACTCTTGACGATGAGAAGCTAATGCACATGGGAGTGATAAAATCCAAATTGGATTCAGATCTTGTATCTACTGAGTCAAGGAGAGTGAATGGAAATGGAAAACACAAAATTTCAAATAGAAATTCGAATGACCCAAAGTAGAAGGAGGATCCAAACCAAGTAGAAGGAGTCTCGAATCCTAAGAAGGACAAGAAAAATCGGAAGGGAAAATCCAAGTGCACATACTATAGTCGAGGATATCACCCTGAGAACTCATGTATGAATAATACCATAGATCTCATGGATTCACTTGAAAAAAATAATCTTCTAGTACCTGCATGTGCTAGAAAGAAAGAGAGTGAACCATCTAGATCTGAGAACAAAGAGAGATTCCATTCCCTCATGGAAGGTGCATCAACTCAATCATCCTTCATCATATATTCTGGAGCATCAAGACACATGTCTTCCTCCAAGGATCTCTTCACTAGATTCGAAGCTACAGCTGGACCATCCATTATGTTGGGGAATGATTCTAAGGTCTCCTCTGAGGGGATTGGAAGAATAAAAATTGAGCATGGGTACTTCTCAGATGTACTCTATGTCCCCACTCTCATTGCTAATCTAGTTTTAGTATATCAGATGACCCATACTGGAGAGCCCAAGAGGGTGATCGTCTCTGCAAATGAGGTTGAAATTGAAGACATGGTATCACTATCTACCATTGCAAAAGGTTTGGCCAACCACAAGTCGAAACTATATGAGTTCTCCCATTTTCTACCTCTCTCTACACAGAATTCTCTTCACACTCATGCAAATGAAGAGAGTAGGCTATCGCATGAAAGATTTGGGAATCTTAACTATCAATACTTGCAGGACATGCATACTAAAGAGATGGTTGAAGGGATTCCCAAGATCAAGTTTTCCAAGGAAAATTGTCATGGTTGTTTGATTGCCAATCATACTGAAAAGAAATTTGAGAAGGGGAAGGAAAGGAGAGCCTCTCAACCTCTAGATCTGATTCATAGTGATGTTGCAGGGTATTTCCATATCTATCTTTGAACAAGGCAAGGTATATTCTTACTTTTATTGATGATTATTCAAGATTTACATGGGTATACTTCCTCATATTAAAGTCAAAAGTATTTGGATTCTTTAAGTTTTTCAAGTCTTCTACAGAAAAGTTTTCAGGTAGAAATTTTAAGGCCATTCACATTGATAATGGAGGTGAGTACGTCAAGGGTGACTTTCAAACCTTTTGTACTTAAGAGGGCATTGAGATGCAACATGTTGTTCCCTATACACCATAGCAGGATGGTGTTGCTAAAAGGAAGAATAGAACATTGAAAAAAATTGCCACCTGCATGGTAAATTCAAAAGGGTTGCACCCTATTCTTTGGGAAGAAGCCATCAATTATGCCACCTATATTTCGAATAGAGTTCCTCACAAAGGACTCAAATATATGACTCCTTTCGAAGCATGGATGGGATACAAACCTGATGTGTCTCAACTTAGAGTGTTTGGATCTAGATCATGGGAAAGGATTCCAACTAAGAAAAGGAGAGCCCTAGATCCAGAAAGCAGAGAGTTTATTATGGCGGTTTATGCATTGAATGCAAAGGCCTACAAGCTTATTGATCCTTCTACTATGACAACATTCCTTCATATGAGTGTACAGTTTGAGGAATGGCCTCTACATGATGCTCATCCTGTTGAGCAAGAGAGCTTGCCTACTAGACCTCCACTGCTTGGTGAGCTTGAAGAGAGCGAATCTTCATCACATGATAGTTCAGATTCAAAGTATGAGAGTGAATATGATGAAGAGTGAATGCTAGATCCAGATCCACAAGAACCTGAAGATATAGCACCTATTAGTGAAGATGAGCGAATGGAAGATCCAGATCCACAAGAACTTGGTGACCTTGCACTTGATGATCCTCCTCTTCCTAGATGGGCATCCACTACTCCTCGATCTACCGGATATCTTGTTGGAGATCCACTTGATCCAAGGAGGACCAGATCTAGTTTTCAGAATGGAAGGTTTCATCCTTCTCACATTACTGTTCCATTTCTTCCTAATAGATCTTTCTTCAGTGGAGAAGTCCACTTACAATTTTGGGTGAGTGAGGTACATGATGGATCATCCTACCACAGTCTATCTTGATCGGGCAATTTCTTCCCACTGGGTTTTCTCTCTTTCCTCACTTTTTTATTTAGATTGTTGTACGGGGTGACCTTTGGTCTTAGTTACCAAGGCCCTACCATTTCAGTTGTTCCTCATAGTATAGCTTGCGGGGGGTGTTGGAATATTATCACCATCATTTTTATATTTTGCATTCCTGCATGCAATTCTACATGAATTCAGTCATCTGCATGCAATTGCATGCATCCAGTCATCAGTATGGTAGTCTCCCAGCACCTAGTCCTTATTTTGCAGCCCCCAGGAGCCTGCTTGTGCTCAGTTTTAGCTCTCCAAGCCACATATGCACCCTTTTTTCTATCAATAGAGTACCACTACACCTCTTCCACCTATTTAGGAGTTACTTCAAATAGTTCCATGATTAGTGGATCTGTTCTTTGTTTTGTGGATTGATTACTAGTCAAACTGACTGAACCACTTAGATAGACCTCTAAAGAGACTAGATTAGCTATAATGACTACTGACAGCTCCTCATGCGCCCACATGGGTGTTTCCTTCCCTAGATCAGTGCCCATGCACTCAATTAGACTTAGTTAGAATCATTTGATTGAATATTTGACTATTGTGACTACTGCCACTGGTTTGGATGATGTCTCCAATGCTATCCAAGCCACACTTTGAGGAGAATTCGAATGACCTTAGTGGCATTCGAATTCATTTGATTGTATTAAGTTATTATTCACTTTACAGAGTGCCAGCTCATAGCTGATGTATGATACAACATTTTTTTTCATTTCTTGTGCATGAGTGATTATTGAATCTCCATTTCTTCTTCTTCTTTTTGCACTTCTTGAGTGAGTTTTATGGAGGTCTGCTACTGCTGAGTGATCCTAATCCTAAAATATCACTCTCTCTCCTATCCTACAAATGAACAAGAAGGAAACCATTTTGAGTTTTGAATGTCTAAACATGACTGGTAGACCATATATCACCTGGTGGAAACCATGTAAACTCATGCACATGAATATCAACAGCTGCCAACTGTTGGTTCTAAACCAAGTTGATGGTGGATTAGCTTCTTTGGATTGATCTCTAGAATAGTTCCTTGTTAGTGTTGATTTAGCATGATCAATGGATTATAATGTCTTCACATTCAATATAGTAGATCAAGAATTTAATTTAAGATTGGACGCCTTAGACCCTTGACCAGGCTACCTGCGTTGGAAAGCAGTGAGTTTTGTGGTTGATTGTACTTGCATTAAATAGCAATCATAATTCATATGGAGTTATATTTGATCACATCTTGACATTTTCCTTCCAAATACGATGGACATGCTTAATTATTTTCCTTGTTTATAATTTGGTTGGGCATCGAAATTGGATCAAGCCCTTAACTTAATTATTTATGTTGACAAGCCTTGCCCATAGGGAGGTTACGAGGCCTCTAGGTGGTGTTAATCGTATTCAAAATCAAGTAAGTAATATATTTTGCAAAGGATATGCAACATGGCACTTTTGATAGCTAGGTATAAAACTTCTCTCTCTCTCTCTCTCGCTCTCTCTCGCTCTCTCTCTCTATATATGGGCTAGTGCAAGGTAATGATACCCACTTATGACATTAGTTGCAATGGCATGCTGGAAAAACAAAAATTTTATCATTAAAATGAATTATTAGAGGTACCTACAAAATTTTTTAGAATTAGGTGTAAAAAGATGAAACGTAGAAAAACTTATCACCTTTCGGAATATATAACTTTTATTTATGTAAAAGTTGTATAATTGTTGAAATATTGTAGCTTCTAAGAATATTATATTTGTACTTTATTATTCCAGAGATGTTTCATTCCTCTGAAGAGATACTATTGTATATCTAGAGATATTTATTCCTCCGAGAGAGTGTGGTAACTAGGGTTATTGGATCTCCCATGTGAGGTCGGCCCTGAGTTAGTTGTTTAGGGGTTATTAGACTCTCTTAGGAGAGGTCGGCCCCATTAGGGTGAATAGTCAGTTAGAACATGAGTATAAATAGAGGAGGTGTGTTCCTCATTTATCTCATTCATTTCACTCACTTGTGATTGGCTCATAGGAGAAATAGAGGTCTACATAGGAGGAGAAGGAGCTCTTGTTTGGGTACTACATCTTGTATTGGTTGATTATCTATATTGAGGAAATATTTCCTGGGTTTTCTACCCCATGAGGGTTTCCTACCCCATGAGGGTTTCCTAGGGTAAATCTTTGTCTATCTTGTGATTGTGTTTCTTTCAGTTATCTTGCTTGTTAAATTAGGATAAACTTAGCATGGTATCATAGCTAGCCTAAATAGGACATCTTTCACAAGGTGAAAATACCTATCTTTCCTCCTCCAGTGAAAATTAGGGTTTCTGCAAAAGTTTGAATTTTTGGAATCTGATTGCATGGCTGGATAAACCTCCTCAAAATCAAACTTTTGAGCCCTAGATTGAACTTTTTGAGTGGGTAGAAATCCAAGAAAGTCAAACCCTAGTTTAGGGTTTGGACCAGAAAACTAGAAAACTAGTAAACTAGAAAAAGTGCGCACCTGTGCACCAGTGAACCAGAAAAGCTGCGAACCTATGCACCAATAAAGCAGAAAAGTGAAGACCAGAAAACCATAAATTCTGTTGCAGATCCAGAAGGTGAAAAGTTGAAGTTTCCAGAAGTAGAGCACACCAGTAATCTCAATTCAATCAAGCTCATCTCCTGGTAAGTATTATTCTATCTTTTGAAACTTCAATCTCTGTGACCTCCTTGATAAGATGGATCCAATCACTAAGCTTGAAGACAAGCTAGAGGGTATAGAGAATTTTCGAGCATGGAAATATAGAATTGGTCTCATTCTTCAAGAGAATGATCTTGTCCAATATATCAAGGATGAGGCTACAGAACCTGAAGAAGATGAAGCCAAAGAGAAGCATAGGAAGGACTTGATTAGGGAAAAGAGAATCATTGTTGATTCTATCAAGGACCACTTGATTCCCCAAGTGGCATCCAAGAAGACCCCAAAGGAAATGTATGATGCCATTTCCAGAATGTATGACGGAAAGAACATCAATAGGAAGATGAACCTAAGAGCTCAATTGAAGAGCACCAAAATGAATAAAGGAGAATCTATTCAAGACTATTTATCAAGGGTTTCCCAGTTCAAGGAACAACTAGATGCCATTGGAGATACCCTTGATAAATATGAACTATTCATGACTACTCTAAATGGTCTCACTAGACCTTGGGAGTCATTCATACAAACTATGAATGCCAGAAAAGAAAGTATGAAGTTTGATGTGGTATGAGAGGAATGCATTGAAGAAAAGGCTAGGGTAGCCAATAGAGAAGCCCTTCTCAAGGAGGATGACCACACTTTGGCTACTAACACCAGAAGAGGAAGGAGTCACTTCAACTCCAAGAAGAATGGCCATAAGGAGTCTCAACCTCCTCATAGATTTAAAAGGAGAGGAGGAGTAAGCTCAGAAAGAGACCTCTCCACAGTTCAATGTTACAATTGTCTCAAACTAGGAAACTTTGCTAGAAATTGTACTTCACAGAAGAAGAAGAAGAATATTTACAAAAGACATCATGCACATCTTACAGAAGATGATAGTGAAGAAGAAGAGGAGGAAAATACTCGAAAGAAAAGAGCTAAAGTAGAAGAAGAAGATGCAGAAGAGTATGTTCTATTCTCTACTCTCTCTGGGTTAGTAACACCTGGAGAAGATACATGGCTCATTGATAGTGGCGCTTCAAAGTACATGACAGGACAATAGAAGACTCTTTCAAAACTTGAAGAGAAGAAATCTCGACAAAAGGTATCTCTAGGAGATGACTATCAATATCCCATCAAAGGAATTGGTGAAGAAAACCACAAGCTTGATTCTGGAACTCTATTGAAGAGGAAGGAAATCTTATATGTACCCGGATTGAAGAAGAGATTACTTTCTATTTCAGATTTAGATAAGAAAGGTTATAGGGTTGCATTCATAGATGGTCAAGTACTCATGTGGCCCAAAGGAAAATCAATTGAGGATGCAATTGTCATTGGTGAAGAGGAAGGAGGTCTATACAAATTCAAGGGCCATCCATAAACTTCCCTTGTTCATGAAGCCACTAGCCCAAGTGAGCTATGGCATAGAAGGTTTGCTCACATTAACTACAAATCACTACTTCATGTGAGCAAGGTAGTCATAGGACTACCAGACTTAAAAGATTGATCATGATGGCACATGCAAAGGATGTGCAAAAGGGAAGAATATCAAGAACCCATTTCCAAAGAGTGAAACAAAGACTAAGATTGCATTGGAATTGACTCACTCAGATGTATGTGGACCAATGCCATCCACATCCCTGAGTGGGTATGAATATTACCTTACATTTATTGATGACTATTCAAGGAAGAATTGGATATATTTCCTAAAGGGAAAAGATGAAGTCTTTGGAAAGCTCAAGGACTTCAAAGCCTTGATAGAAAATCATTCAGAAAAGAAGATCAAGATACTCAGGACAATCCAATGGTGGAGAATATACTTTAAAGAATTTTTAAGCATTCTGTAAAGAAGATGGAATCAAAAGTGAGATAACCACTCCCTACAGTCCGCAACAAAATGGTGTTGCGGAGGAAAAAAAGAACCATCATGGAAACTGTAAAGACAATGATACATGATCAAGACCTACCTATGTATCTATGGGTTGAAGTAGCCAGGAGAGCAGTCTATGTACATAATAGACTATCTCATAGTGCTCTTGATTTCAAGACCCCATAATAAGTGTTCACAGGAAAGAAGCCTGAGGTAAGTCACCTCAAGATATTTGGATGTCCAGTATACATTCACATTCCAAATGAAAAGAGGACCAAGTTGGATCCTTCTGGGAAGAAGGGAATATTTGTTGGATATTGTGAAGCATCCAAAGAATTTAGAATTTACATCCCAGGATTCCATCATATGGAAATAAGTAGGGATGTGACATTTGATGAAGAGGGAGCCCTCAAAAGATCAAGGAAGTGCCAATATGAAGAAGTATATGAGGAAGATGCACGTTCCAGAATTACAGAAGCTGTACCCACCCCTGAAGATGTAACATCTGAAGACCATGACATAATAGAATCACGAGAACCCCCTATCTTAAACATATCAAGAAAGAGAAATCCAGCATGGGAAAGAGACATTATACTAGGAGCAAAAAAGTATGGAGCTCCTGAAGCCTCCACTAGAGTGAGCAAGAAACCAAAGTCATTCTCCAACTATATGGCTTTGATGTGTGATCTTTTAGATCAAGAACCCACTAGTTATGAAGAGGCATATCATAAGAAAAAGTGGTTGGAGGCAATGACGGAGGAGTACCAGTCAATAATGAAGAATGATGTTTGGGATATAGTGCCCAAACCAAATGACAAGAGTGTGGTATCCTCCAAATGGATATACAAAATAAAGCACGCTACAGATGGTATCATTGAAAAATATAAGGCAAGGTTTGTAGCCTGAGGATTCTCTCAGAAAGAGGGAATTGACTATGAAGAAACATTTGCACCAGTTGCAAGGTACACTTCCATTAGAACCATCATGGCACTTGCATCCATGATGAAGTGGAAACTACATCAGATGGATGTAAAGACAACTTTCTTGAATGGTGTGATTGAGGAAGAAGTGTACATAGAACAACCTCAAGGATTTGAAGTTGAATATAGAAGAACCCATGTATGCAAACTGAAGAAGGCTTTGTATGGGTTAAGCAAGCTCCCAGAGCTTGGTATGGAAGAATTGACAGTTTCTTAACAAGCTTGGGCTTTACCAAGAGTAAAGATGATCCTAATCTTTATCTCAAAGTTATGGATGATGAACCTATCATATTGTTGTTGTATGTGGATGATCTATTTTTGACCGGGAGTGAGAAACAAATTAGCGAGTGCAAGAAGAAACTCTCTACAGAATTTGAGATGAAATATATTGGTTTGATGCATTACTTCCTAGGACAAGAAGTATGGCAAGGCCTAGAAGGAATGTTTCTCAACCAAGGAAAGTATGCTGTGGAAATCTTGAAGAGATTTGATATGTTGGAATGTAAAGCCATGGCCACTCCCATGGATTCAAAATTAAAGCTGTTAGCGTATGACTCATCAAAGTTAGTGGATGTAACTCTATACAGAGAGATTATTGGGTCATTAATGTATCTGGCGAACACCAAGCCTGATATATGATTTGCTGTGAACACCTTGAGTCGGTATCTAGTGGAACCTAGATGTGTTCACTTAATAGCTGCAAAGCATGTGATGAGGTACCTGAAGGGTATAATAGACTTTGGTCTATATTATCTTGGAGATCATGACTTCAGATTGTATGGCTACACAAATGTTGATTGGGTTGGAAGTGTATAAGACGAAAAGAGCACATCGGGTAGATGTTATTGTCTAGGATCTACCATGATCTTGTGGTTTAGCAGGAAGCAGTCTAGTGTGGCTCTAAGTACAGCTGAAGCAGAATATATAGCTACTTGCTCTGCTAGTTGTGAAGCAATATGGCTTCAGAAATTGTTATCAGGATTGTTTGACTTAGAGATGGATCCCACTGTGATCCTGTGTGACAACCATAGTTGTATCAAGAGGACAGAGAATCCAGTGTTCCATGATAAGTCAAAGCATATAGAGATACAATAATTCTATATATGGGATATGGTGCAGAAAGGAGCTATCAAGCTCGAGTATGTTAGCACTGACAAACAAGTTGCTGATATTTTGACCAAAACTTTGTCTCGAGTAAAGTTTGAGTATTTTCGAGACAAGCTTGGTTTGATTTAGAAGGACCCTCCTCGAAAGGGGGAGTGATGTGATCACTAATGATGAGATTTCCTGCATCGATAGTAAGGTCGATGATGTGGATACCTATATTGATGATGCCAATGATGAGGTCGATGAGTGGTACTTAGACTTGGTATAAGATGATGAGTGGATTGTATCATCCCTGGACACATGCCCTAAAAGAGATCCGTAGACATATGTCTCTGAGAAAGTGGTCCCTAGTGGACATGATAGGACTGCATCATCCTTGAACATTTGGTTCAAAATGTACGTGATACGACTGCATCGTCCCTAAACATTTGGTTCAAAAGATACATGATATGACTACATCGTCCCTGAACATTTGGTTCAAAATGTATGTGATGGGATTGTATCGTCCCTAGACATGAGACTTGTCTTAAAGGGATCACGGATTGTATCGTCCATAGACATGAGACTGGTCTTAAAAGGATCATGGATTGTATTGTCCCAAGACATGATACTTGTCTTAAAAGGATTATAGATTGTATCATCCCTAGACATGAGACTTGTCTTAAAAGGATCACGGATTGCATAGTTCATAGACATGAGACTTGTCTTAAATTGATAAGGATTGATCATCCTGGAAATAGATCTGGATTGCATCGTCCATTGATATAAGACTTGTCTTAAATTTATAAGGATTGATCATCCTAGAAATAGATCTGGATTTCATCATTCATAGACATGAGACTTGTCTTAAAGTGATAAGGATTGATCATCCTGGAAGTATATCTGGATTGCATCATCCATAGACATGAGACTTGTCTTAAATTGATAAGGATCGATCATCCTAGAATTGGATCATGTGTGTTGCAAGGTATGTTTCTATGATGCTGTTGATCTAGAGATCTAGATGATGCTGTTGATAGAGAGATCCAGATGATGCTATTGATCTAGAGATCCAGATGATGTTGATAGAGAGATCCAGATGATGCTATTGATCTAGAGATCTAGATGATGTTGTTGATAGAGGATCTAGATGTTGATGCTATTGATCGAGAGGATCCATATGTTGATGATGTTGATCAAGAGATCCAGATTATGATGTTACTATAGATATTCGAGTGCTGCAGAAGATGAAGACTCAGTACTGAAGATGTTGATGTTCCAGTATTGATGATCTTGAAGATGTTCCAATAAATATTTGAGTTACTGATGATGTATGAAGAAAGCTTCCAATGATTTATAGATTTCGACAAATCCCTTATAAAGGAAGAGGCGACCGACCCTTCTTCTGCCCATAACTCTACTCATAATAGGTTTAAGAATGCAAGAAGGGTCACTCAATCTTTCTTGTGTTCACCATTTTGGATATAGGTGAATTGATGGATATGGGTGTTCAAACAAAAATTTCATAGAAACATTGCACAACTTGATTGCAATTGGAAATATTCTCAGAGAAAGAGAAAGAGAGGCTGCTCTTTCTCCAAGTTGTCTAATTTTACAAATCCCTCATAAAGGAAGGGGCGGGCCAGCCGACCCTTCTTCTTCCCATAACTCTATTCATAATAGTTTTAAGAATGCAAGAAGGGTCGCTCAATCCTTCTTGTGTTCGCCATTCTGGATATAGGTGAATTGATGGATATGGGTGTTCACAATTATCTACTAATTGAAGTAGTGGATCCCTACTATTTCCTGCAGAGGTTGAAAGTCAAGAATTATGAGACTAGCCTTCGTATATTAAATTTGTTTACAGTAGTCTCATAAATGACGGGTCGGCCGAACCCTTGTTGTGGTAAGCATTCTGTCAGTGTTCACCATTATGGATATAAATGAATTGATAGTTTAGCCTTCGTAGGTTGAATAATTATACATGTTTTAGTGGAAGTATTCTAGGATGCAAGAAGGCTCGGTCAATCCTTCTTGTGGTAAGTATTCTGCCACTGCTCACCGTTTTGGATATAAATGAATTGACGGTCTAGCCTTCGTAGGTTGAATAATTTTACATTGCTTTGGACAATTTGCTTGCAAATGGAAATATTCTCAAAGAAAGAGTGGCCGCTCTTTCTCCAAGTTGTCTAGTTTTACAAATCCTTCATAACGGAAGGGGCAACCAACCCTTATTTTGCCCGTAACTCTATTCATAATAGTTCTAGGATGCAAGAAGGGTGTGTTGATCTTTCCTGTGTTGGACAATCTGGATATAGGTGAATTGTTGAGATCACCGTTTTGGATATAAATGAATTGATTGTCTAGCCTTCGTAGGTTGAATAAGTTTACATTGCTTTGTACAATTTGCTTGCAAATTGAAATATTCTCAAAGAAAGAGAAACCACTCTTTCTCCAAGTTGTCTATTTTTACAAATCCTTCATAACGAAAGGGGCAGACAACCCTTCTTTTTCCCGTAACTCTATTCATAATAGTTCTAGGATGCAAGAAGGGTGGTTTGATCTTTCCTGTGTTGGCCAATCTAGATATCAGTGAATTGCTGAGCTCACCGTTTTGGATATAAATGAATTGATGGTATAGCCTTCATAGGTTGAATAAGTTTACATTGCTTTGCAAAATTTGCTTGCAAATGGAAATATTCTCAAAGAAAGAGCCTTTCTCCACGTTCTCTATTTTTACAAATCCTTCATAACGGAAGGGGCAGCCAACCCTTCTTCTGCCCGTAGCTCTATTCATAATAGTTTTTGGATGCAAGAAAGGGTGGGTTGATCTTTCCTATGTTGGCCAATTTGGATATAGGCGAATTGATGAGCTCATTGTTTTGGATATAAATGAATTGATGGTCTAGCCTTTGTAGGTTGAATAAGTTTACATTGCTTTGCAAAATTTGCTTGCAAATGGAAATATTCTCAAAGAAAGAGCGACCGCTCTTTCTCCAGGTTGTCTATTTTTACAAATCCTTCATAACAGAAGGGGTAGCCAACCCTTATTTTTCCTATAACTCTATTCATAATAGTTCTTGGATGCAAGAAGGGTGGGTTGATCCTTCCTGTATTGGCCAATCTGGATATAGGTGAATTGTTGAGCTCACCATTTTGGATATAAATCAATTGATGGTCTATCCTTCATAGGTTGAATAAGTTTACATTGCTTTGCACAATTTGCTTGCAAATGGAAATATTCTCAAAGAAAGAGCGACGCTTTTTCTCCAAGTTGTCTATTTTTACAAATCCCTCATAATAGAAGGGGTAGCCAACCCTTCTTCTCTATTCATAATAGTTATAGGATGCACGAACGGTTGGTTGATCCTTCTTGTGTTGGCCAATCTGGATATAGGTGAATTGCTGAATAAGGCTGTTAAAAATTATCCACTAAGCAAATGGGCGGATCACAAATATTTACAGAGGGAGCTAGAAGTCCAGAATTCTCAGCCTAGCCTTCGTAGATTAAATATGTTACACTTCTTCTGTAGTGCTCACCATTTTGGATATAAATGAATTGACGGTCTAGCCTACATAGGTTGAATAACTTTACATTGCTTCGAACAATTTTCTGGAAAGTGCAAATATTCTCGGAGAAAGAGCAACTTTGTCTTCTTTCTCCAAGTTGTCTTTTATCCAGACTGCGGATGGAGGAACATTAAACTGCTCAAGTTTAAATTCTCAGATCCCCAATTCCACAACCAAATTAATAATTTCCCTTTCAAATTTAATAGATTTTTGTGTGTTGCAGAAAACATAGATTTTCTCCCTGTGTCTCGCAATGAGGATTGCGGATTTCTTGGTCATTTGGATTTGATATTTTTTTATTCCGCAACCCGCAATTGCGATTGATCTCTTTATAACACAAGAGGTCACTGAAGTCTCTCAAGCAATTGCTGATTTGATTGATAGCATTGTGATTGATGATCCCACTCCATAGGTCCATTGATGATCTCTTTGTTATGTCCAATTAATAATTTTCCCTTTAGAAAATTCATTGATTTTTTTGTGCTTTTGTGATTTGCGGAAAGCACAAATTTCTCCAAATTTTGTGCTTTCCACAACCCGCAATCCGCAATGCAGAAGCTTGGTCAGTTGGATTTGAAAGTTTTTTCTTTCTACAACCTATCATCCTGATGTGGACGAGTTGTTTGGGAAGTTTAAGCTTTGTATCTATTCGGTAATTATTATTTAAGGGGGGGAAGAAAATCACAAAAAGAGGACTGGAGATACTCTGATTCATTAAGAGATTGTAAATTTTTGCATCCTTGAAGAAATACAGTTAGTTTTCTCTTAATATCTATTTTGTTAATTTATCAAATTTGTTTGATCTATGTTGAAATACACTGATTTAGTTTGCAATCACAATTAATACATTGTTCTGTAGTTTAGATGTGTCTTGAATTATGATCTATGTTCTCATGTTTTAAATGGATTTTTTTATTTAAATCATTTATCTATTTCTGCAAATGATCAACATATGTTATTAAATTAATGCCAATTTTCCAATCAGCATTTTATAACAAGATAATCTTGAATGTGCTTCAATCCTTAAGCTACAATCATACTGTTTGCACCATTTTTTCCCTAGACAATTTGAGGGGTTTAGGTCCATAAAATGAGGGGTAAGGCCTTGGTTGTCGAATCAGAAGACCCAAGGGATGTCTAATGGGATCTCTGGATATGAATTTGCAGCGTGCAAATAAAATAATAAAGATGCGGATTTATATTAGGCTAATAAAAATACAGTAGAGATTATAGTCATAGATGGTCTTATCCATAGGTGACAGCCATAGATATCAGCAGAGTTGTGGCGATTCAAAATCAAACTATACAAAAAATAGGCCATAATGTCTGCAATTATCCTAGCCTCCCAGTTATTAATCAGTAAATGGACTGGAATTACGACTTCAGCATGCTTTGGCCTGCCCATGGGAACCAATGAGAAGATGTTACAGGTGTAGGTAACAGAGAGCATGACAGATATCGTGAGGAGAACTGCAGCATGAGGAGCCTACAACAGAACTAGGTGAGTGCAAATGGATAGCGCAAAGAGCCATGACAAAACATAGTAGCATGAACTTGGCAGCCTAATCTTCGCACGTCGGAGATCCATGTGAATTGTTTTCAGGCAGGATGAAGTGACATCGAGGGCAGGGGAATTAAAGAGCCCAGCTACTTGACGTTGCATGGATGAACTCATGGGAGTTAAATAGGGACAAAGATCCACGACCCATGGTAGATCTTACAGTTGGACGGCTTGAGAAAACCTATTTGCTCCAGAATATACAAGGATGATATTTTCCTCTTAGAACACAGCACAACAATTATATTTTATGCACTGCACCTTATGCACTGGCTGCTTTTCTAACCCCTAGACTATTTACACTGGAATTCATTAGGCATAAGCTTTTCCAACCATTGAAGGTATGATTCCAGACATAGGGCTTCAAACCAAGGATGCTATAAACTATGACCCCCACCATGTCATCTCAGACAGAAGGAAAAAAAGCAATAGAAGGGGTTTTTAACATTTTGAGCTTGCAGGTCTTGCTGAGGCTGCAAATTGGTTAGAATATCGTGGCAAAGAGAAGATGGAGGTAGATGTATAGGATGAATCCACCTGCATGGTACCAAAAGCCACTTCTCCACTACCTACCTCCTCCATCGTGGTCCCTGTGGTTGAAGAAACTATACCCCTTGCCAATGGCTCTGGGAAGCCAGCAAGTTGGAAAATATTGATGTCATGGATATAGATGATGACACAAAAAGAGATCCCAAAAGGTAGATAGTGCAAATACCTGAGCAGCAAATTGTACAAGTGTCAACGGGTCAAGGAAAAAAGAACAGGTTAAGATTAAACCTGAGCAGCATATTGTACATGTGTCAATGGGTCAAGGAAAAAAGGAACAGGTTTAGATTAAGCTGCCTACTTTCGAGGTCAAAGAATATGTATTTATCCAAATATCCATTAAACCTACTGCACCCAGCAAGCGTAGAGCAGAGCTACTGGGTGAGTACAAAGAGAGCCCAAAAGCAGCCTCAGAGGAGTCTAAGCTATATGAAGAGGTGAGGCAGATTTAAAATTAAGATGTGTCTTTGGTAGCTAGAAGGAGCTATGCCCAGAACACCTTGAACTTGGCCTCGACTACCAAAACCAAAGCCACTAAACTGAAAGGGAACTTGGAAGATATTCTTGTTCCTGATATGATCAACTTGCACAAGGAGACTAGGGAGGTTATCTATGCCAAACTACTAAGGCTTCCCTAGAACTGTCAAAATTGCAAGTCAGAACAAAGCCCATAAGACACAAATAAAAAAGATGCAAAATGCATTGTTGGCTATTGAAATCCAAGAAGACAATAAGGGTAGCATAAAAAAGATGTTGGATGACTAAGACAACATCATTCAGTCACTAAAAAAGAAGCTAAAGATCCCCTCCATACAGTTGGTAGAAGCTTCTGAATTGGCAGAGATCTCCAAGAGGAACCAACAGACTACAAAGCTAGGCCATTGAAGTTTGAAGAGAAGTTGTGTCTCACTGATATAGCTCTCATGGTGGAAAGTGAAAAGAAGTGGAGAGCTAAGTCTTAAGACCTTGAAAGTAAAATGCAGCAGAAGAGAAAAGAGTTGGAGAACATGGCAAGCCTAAAAGACTGAGAAGTGGAAAGGTTGCAAAGCAGAACATAGAGCTGGGGATCAAAGTCTCAGAAGAAGAAGAGCAAGAGGGAAAGGATTGGGAGGTAAATACCTAAGGCTACAAGTGAAATATGATGAATTAATAAAGCAGCTTAGAGTTGAGACCTCCCTGATGGAAGCAAAGCAAGGGATGACAATATTGCAGAGGGCCACAGAGAAATTGAGGCCATATCTCGATTTCATTCTGGACAAAGATGCTGTAATAAAGTTAGCTAGGAAAAGCATAACAACAGTCAAGGAAAAGTTGAACAAGAAGACCATGGAGTGTGCAGAAAAGGCCATAGAATTTCTAAAAAGAACACAATTCAGGAAATGATAGACATTTTAGCACATTAAGTAAAACTCTACAAAGAAATCTTTGATCCATTATTCAAGAAGGGACTTCCTCTCTTTTGGGAGGAGGATGGCACCATGAGTCATTGTAATTTTTTGCATAATTAATGAAATTCAGTTGGTTTCTCTTGGCCATCTTTTTTGGATTTCTTAATTAATTAATTAATTAATGCATCGATCTGTAGGTTGGATTTCTATGAATATATGATTCATGTGTCTTCAATGAATTTCTTCATTTAACTCATTTTATCTATTAATTTTCTGCAACTCAATTTCTTCGTTTAACTCATTTTATCTATTAATTTTCTGCAGCCACACATTTATATTGATGCTAAGTGGAAAAGCGCTCTTACAATGCCAGTTGCTTGGATCTGCATTGGATAAAGATATGTAGCATGGGAACTGCTCCTGGCTTTTAAGAAACTCGTTCCTGAAGTTCCGACGTTGCAGGGAACTTGGGAACTTGTAGGAAACTTTCCAAATCCGATGGGAGCTATTCTGGATGGTTGAGAACTTATTGGGAACATCTACCCTCTAAAATTGGGAACTTTGGGACTTTTTCTTGTGTGTTCCCTTCACCAAGCGCTTACACGCATTCATGATTGCCATGTGGTTTGTTAACGACATTCCTATTGCCTCGCACCCATACATATACATGGTTGACTCAAAAAAAATTCTATAGAAAACTAAGCTGCAGTAAAAGTCTATTTCGTGCTACCTTGTCGAGTTGGTGCACTAATCTCTATCTACCACCCATTCTAGAGTATTCACTTGTCCCTACGTTGAATTGCAATTACCATAAACAATAATAAATGAAAATCTATTTTGACTTTTATATATTAAATAAAAGAAAGTAAATTTATATATTTTACTATTTACTTGATGAATAAAAAATAAACTTTTAACTAATTGGAAATAGTATTAAATCTTACTTTAAAACTAAATTCATATATTACATTTAAATAACAATTATCTTGATTTTTATTTTCTAATAATTTAAATTTAATTATTTATACACCTTTACAAATACCCTAGCATAGAATGTATTTATATTCTAATACATTTTAATCATAGTTGGCATGAAACTAAAAACTTTATACATATAGCCACAACTATAGGGACTATAAATTCTAAAAGGCTCCACTTTTGAAAGAGTCTGCCTTATATAATCAATTGTAAGGAAGAATCTTAAGTTTTGGTTACAACTATTATATAAGGGACCGGCCACATCATATTCACACGTGCCAGCGACCGTGAAGGATGGGCAAAGGTGGTTTCGCAAATGGAGGAAGGTGATTTTCCTTACCGCCCTTCTAACTTGAGAAATCATCTGGCGCTTCCACGTGGAGAGCGGTTTTAGATTTTGCAACCACCCATCCCTTTGTCCTAGTGCGGAGGTTGGGGATGTGGAACTGACGTGGGACCCTTGATATTTCACTGCCCAATTGATCTTTTTCGCCATTTAAAATGGTTTGTACATTGGCGGAGGTGATCTTTTTCGCCATTTAAAATGGTTTGTACATTGGCGGAGGTGATCTTTTCTGCCATTTAAAATGGTTTGTACGTTGGTAGAGGTGATCTTTTCCGTGATTTAAAATGGTTTGTACATTGGTGGAGGTGATATTTTCTACCATTTAAAATGGTTTGTACGTTGGCATGGAGGTAATCTTTTCCACCGTTTAAAATGGTTTGTACTGCGCTAATGGTAAATGATGGACTGTATCACTCGTGTGAATAATCTCATCACGTTTATGATGGATTGTGTTTATGTGTCATGACGTACAGATGATATCCTGCCACACTATGATAATTAATGTCACAAACGTTTCTGCATTGATACTATGTGATGATATCCCACCACAGAGCATTGAAACTTAAAGTTCAAACTCTTTGTGGTTGTGAGTTTGGAGCTCTATTTTCTTTGAGGACCGAGGTTTGCTTTTGATGAGGTGGAACTGAGAAGAGTTTTGGGCGGGTAGAGCAGTAAGATTGGATTGAAGAATCGACTGCTAGTTTTTCAATTGGCAGGTATTTATATTATTCAAACCATAAATCTAAATCTGTAACACAGCATGCTTATTCAGCCTCCAGGCTAAAAATGCATATCTTCAAAAATCAATGCAATGATAGTTTCAATTTCACAGTAATTTAAAGTCTCTGAACATTTTAGATTCTTTAGATTTCTAGAATTTATTTCCTTCAATTCTGGGTAGTTATCTTCTTACAGTCCATTAATATGAATTCACATCGTTATATTTGCAAAATCGTGCATTACAGGATTGCCGCCAGCTTGCATACATTTTCTGTCTGGTGGTGTAGCATATTATTTTCATATATTCCATATTGTTTTTTGCAAATCCTCTAGCATTTGGCTAGGTTTGTTGGATAAAGATAACAACAAATGAACTCGGAAAATTGAAACATGTTTTTTCTTTTTAATATCATTTTGCAGTTAATATTCACTATAGAAAAGTCCCATGTATTGGCTAGTTGGACGTGGTTTATGACTCAAATTGTTGGATGCAATGAGAACACATTTGAGTCTTACATACATTACCAAGGCATTTAGTTGAAGAGATAAAGATGATAGAAATGTTCTTAAAATTAAGTGAATTTTTCAAGAAAATTCATGAAAATTGGTGAATATCCTTGTTTGTCTTAGTTTGCAGGTTGATAATGAAGAAAAGAAAATAGTCCATTAATATTGGCCATTGGTCATAAATCAATCGAATATCAACTTTAGTAGAAAATTGGTGAATACTTAGATGCGGTAAACTAGAGCATAAACATATGAATTCTGATTTAATATTACTTTCATCCAAGCATGAAGAATAACACAATGGAAAAGATTTACTGGAAATAACAATTAATAGAGAAAGGAAGGAAATTTACAAACTGTCATTAGTGGAAATAACAATTAACAGAGAAAGGAAGAAAATTTACAGACTGTCATTAAGGAATAATCAAATCCATGTGGCACAATCTGAGCGTTCCACGTGTCACCCTGGAGACTCTATTTCGACATTTGAACAAAAAATATTACAGAAGTTTTGCTACAAAGAGTTTGCTATCAAGTCAAAATTTTGTCAGAGAAAGCGAGGTCGCTCTTTCGTTAGGTTGTTCCATTTCATGGCTTTTGGAAGTAGATGCTGAGGAGAAAGAGCATCTGCTCCTTCTTTTTGGGATAAGTTTTTCGCACTGGCTAAAGTAGATATCCGCACTCCAAACACATATTTCATAGGAACATTGCTTTGCACATTTTGCTGGAAAGTTAAAATATCCACTGAGAAAGATCGACCACTCTTTCTCCAAGTTCTTTTTTTTACAATTCAAAGAGAAAGATCAGCCACTCTTTCTCGAAGTTCTATTTTTCCAATTCCCTCTTAAAAGAAGGGGCAGACGATTCTTCTTCTTCCCAATATTCTTTTTGTTATAGCTTGAGACTGCAAAAAGGGTCAGTCAATCCTTCTTCATCTTCACGATTCTGGATATCGATCCTAAATGATCCTTCTTCTCAGAAAACAGAAGTAGGGGCAAACAATTTTATATGTTATAACTAGCCATGCTCAGTATTATTCGTAGGTTTAATCTAGTTCCAAGGTGGCATCATCCTGGTGGTTCGAAGGTAAATTGGAAGACCTATCATCTTTATTTTCTCAGGGTTTGGAAAATTCTTTCTCCCATGTCAGACACAGTGGCAATAAATTAGCTGATGTGCTGGCCAACTTCTTTAGTGGGATTCACATGGCAACCAGTGCTAATACGTGGGAGGATCTAAAGGACTTGGCTGTTCGGGATAGCTGCAGAGCTACCCAGGACAATGACATGATTATCTTTCATGCCGAACATGCGAGGTTACATCGGGCGAAAGCTGTTCGGGACACGTAACCCTCGTTTCATGCTGTGGTTCATGCTGTTGTTTAATAGTTGGGATATGATTTGTCTTTTCATTTTATTAAGTGGATTCGGAACAGTCTTCTCCAAACCTGATGGGAGTACTTCGGGTGGGGGAGTGATGAAAGAAAATTTAAGAGCAGTGAGTGTTCATAAAGGTGAGCGTCACCCGCTGTACCTCCTTCATTCAATAGGAGGTACCAGCCTAATCATGACAGTAGCTGGAAAACGTGTTTATATGAAGGAGCAGGGTGGCATTTGAGATCGTCCTCACTATTCCTTCACATGCATGCAAGATCTATTTGTTAGTTTGATTATGGAGCAAGACTCTGGTAGAAATTTGGAAGATCTGGTGGACACCAATTGCTAAGTGGAGGCAGATACTGATACTAGTCAAAAATTTAGGAAGAGAAGCCATGGGGAGTCCTCGGGGGAGCCAGGTGGTGTCTTTTCTCAAGCATGTAAGCATGCTTGTCAAGCGGCTAATTATTTAGTTCTTAACGTCCCTGGGGAGATTCAGAGGGATATCCATGATTATGAGCATCAATGGTGGCTAAGGTTGAATAGGGAGACGTTGTTGGGGGAGCACAAATAGTTGAAGAACTGGATTATGGATCCGGGCAATACGACTTGTCATGTTAGTCTATATGAACGCACAGTATCCCTTTACTAGATGATGAAGAACCTTGTCGGTTTAGCCATCCGCGACATAAAAACCCTCGAAGAGGAAGCAACGCTGCCACTTATGGTGCAGTGTAACCTAGAGGAGACTCGTGTGTTGAACTGGAAGTTGTATTTTCTTCTCCAAGCAATGGAGCTGTGGCCTCCCCCATATCCTTCTTCATCTTCCAGCTTCCTCCATCCAAGGACCTCTCCTGATGCTCCTTACATTATCGATTGACGCTTGATCTGGAATCGTTTTTCCAAACTGCAACTCTTTTTATTAAGGGAGGGTCGACTGTTAAGCTAGATTGTATTTTCCTAAATGTATATATTGCCTAACGGGTGTAGTAGCATTTTGCTGTGCTTTTTGATCTTGGACCTACGTGCCTATGCTAAGAATATCTTCGGTTCAATGACTTTTTGGATAGGTAGTGATTTTTGTTGTTCCAAAGCTTTTGAGGATAGGGATGGTCAGTTGAATGAAAGCATCTTATCATTTTTGGTGATAATTGTCTACCGGAAGGTTAATGATGCTGGAGTCTATAGGTTAGTAGTTAGATGGTCTGTTTTGATGAACAAGTCTGACTCTCGGACAACTTGTTCCTTCTGTAACTCCTCTTTGATTTAATACAAAAACTTCTTACTTACAAAAAAAAAAGAAGGGACGACTGACCCTTCTTCTACCCAGTATTGTATTCATAATAGTTCTAGAATGCAAGAAGGGTTGGTCAATCCTTCTTTCTTTCTCCATTATGGATATTGGTGACTTGCTCGATATAGTTGTTCACAATTATCTCCTAAACAAAGGGGCAGTCGATCCTTCTCTTTGGAAAATAGAAGTCGGGACAAACATTTTTATATGTTAGAACTTAGATGATTCCCAGGTTGACTCCGTACTATTTATAGAGGAAGTTGGAAGTTAGGAATTGTCGACATAGCCTTAGTAGATTAAATATATTTAAATTTATATCGTAAATGAAGGGTCGACCGACCCTTGTTGTGCTCAGTATTATTCCCTTCTTCACAATTTTGGAAATACATGTATTGACATCCTAGCATTCGTAGATTAAATATATTTAAATTTATATCGTAAATGAAGGGTCAGCCGACCCTTGTTGTGCTCAGTATTCTTCTCTTGTTAACAATTTTGGAAATATATGAATTTACGGCCTAGCATTCGTAGGTTGAATATTTTTAATATTCTCTCATAAATGAATGGGTGGGAGAAGCTTCTTCTACCTAGTATTCTTTTCGTAATCTTTCACAACTGCAAGAATGGTCTCTCGATTCGTCTTGTGTTCGCTTCTTCTACAAGAAGGGGTGGCCGATCCTACCATTCGAAAAATTGGCAGTCTGGAAAGACATTTTTTTATATATTATAATTTATGTTATATCTTTGTTTAAAATAAATATGATTGTTAATGTGCTCCTGTTATTTTATATTTCATAAAACACTTCTGAACTAGATTTTGGTATGAACAATGTGTCCTGTTATTTTATATTTCAGATATCGTTTATGAAATGGATTTTCGTACTCAACAATGTGTGGACCTACTTTTGAATGGATTGAAAGTTGCTGAAGGAATCTCTTTTCCAGAAAGAATTTTTTTGCATAATATCAGAATTAAGGACGGATGTATCATTGTAAATGTTACCAAGTCTTTAAATGCAAGTCTTCCATTTCCCTATCAATCAGAAGGTGCAGATACATTGTCAAAGGAAGTTGGTGGTTATATTCAATGGCATGTATTTGAGATCGTTAACCAGATTGGGTCTGCTCTTCGCGAGAATCAGGTGAATGATATACCAGCTTCTACTTCGACAAGTGTAGCACATATCATAACAACTGAGAATGAGGTCAATGATATACCAACTTCTACTTCAACAATTGAGCACATATCATAACAACTGACAATACATATTCTTTTATTATGAGAAAAGTTAAGTTGTTACATAAGTGTTTAGAAAGAAAGGATTGCATTTCCATAGGTGTTGTAACAAATGTGAGTGGGAGTGATTTTGTTGGGGAAACATTTTTGGGTGACTTCAACTTTGGTATTCTAGTGGATGAAGTGGTGTTTTCTTGTATGGCATGTTGTCCAGGGTTGACGAGTGGAGCTTTTGTTGTATGGACAATTAAGAGAATCATTGATTTTAATACAGAAACATTGCTTTCTTTTCCAAAAAATTTCAACAATAATCAATCTGAATCTACTTTGAAAGTATTAACAGAAAATCACAATGAAAGGTTGTTGGGATGGACAGTTAATTTGATACATCAATGTTCTTTAAAGCTAGAGTATGTTGCTCGGGGAATAGTGTCAAATGTTTTTGAGGGAGACATTGTACAATTCAAAGCACTAGATGCTGGTGAGTTTGGTATTTTAGTTCATAAAGTCTTTTGCAATTGCGAGGATTGTGGTGTATTTGAAGGATCCCTTATAAGATGGCCTGCAAACAATTTGCTTGACCTCAATAATGTTCCTTTGGATGTTATACTAAAAAAGAAAGCAGACGAAGAAATGGTCAACTTTTCGAATATTTTTGAAGAATGTCCTTTATAGATGGTCCTTCCAGGTACTCCTGGTTGTGAATATATAGATGTTAAAGGTAATGGAACAAGGCCACACAATTAGGTAAAGCGGAAAGCTAGAACTAAAATTTCCGAAAGAAATTCAAGATCGGTACCTTACAAGCCTGCAATAAATTTGGGTGCATTCCTTTCAAGCATTGGCACCGAACATTGTTTCTCAAATCTTTGTATATAAAAAATTCCACATGGATCAATAGTTGAATGTGGGAAGAAATTTGATAGTATGAATGGAAATTCAAAAAGACAGTTTGTTACGAAGTCTTTGGGATCAAATGCTCCTGTGGCCAAAGAAGGAGATGAAAGAAAAATAAGCTTGTTTACAATGAGATTAGACACAGTAGACGTCTTTCAAAATGCATGGTATAAATTCCATTGGATAAAAAAAAGCACTTTCTTCAATTATAAAAGAATGTTCACAAATGGTGATGTGAGAGCTGTGCATGGTAACAGTGGCTTGGAAAAATCCAGGCCGAACACTACTGCACTGGTAGCTACTATTAATAAAATTGTAGTAGTGAATTCAGACAAATATCCACATCTTACACGAATAATCAGTAAAGATGGAACAAGGACAACCTTGAAATTATTGCCCGCTAATATGTCCCATGGTTTACTATGAAAAATGGCTAATGATGAAATCACATGAATCGGCTTGCCTCCAGTATCACAATCCTCCTTTAGCAAGGTGATGAGAGAAGATTTTCCAGATATTAAAATTTCTAAATCAAACAACTTTGCAATGTGTAATGAGTGCATTACAATACATGATAGGCTTAAGGGGACCACTGATCCAACTAAGGTGGAAAAGTTGTGAGCAAATCAGGATGCTCATAATAAATATGTCTCAAATTCTCGCCAGATATATTATGCTCATAGGTTGGATTCCCTGCAAAATCTGAAGACTTATCTCAGTATTGTTCATGACAAAATGGACAAGACAAAGACTTCCATTCCAAGGATGGGTAAGAAGGCAAAAGCTTTTAGTAATGTTATGAATCTTCCCATATCATTGACTGGAATGTTGACCCATGGGCACCACATTGGGGGTTTTGGTCATTTCATCCTCTCATTTTTAGATATGGGATCGAATTTCACTGTGACATCCTTGGATAAATGCTTGAAGTGTATTGAAGAACCAGTGGGTGATAAGTATGGTGATATGCTCTACAAAGGCGGAACATCTAAGCACCAATTGCATGATGCTCTATTGCAATCAGACTCATATGAAAATTTTTCAGTATACAGACAAGATGTAATGCAAGATGATGTAATGTCTATTGATGGTACTAATCAATGCATGCCAAATAGAAAACTACCACTCATGTTGTTGTTGCAAATGGATAATTATTCAGGCGATAACAAAAACCGCTTTGTATTTGCATTTTTATCTCTTTTAACAGCAAGGAGAGTGTTCAAGAAAGTTGAAGTTGGATTCCTCCTAGTCAGACACACCCATGAAGACACATATGGAACTTTTGGCAGGTTATCAGCAAAGCTAATGCGCAAGGATATATTTTCTCTCCCGAAAATTATGGATACGTATAGGACATGTGAAGATCAAAATTCCTTTGTCCCTTATCTAATTGATGAACTTTAAGATTTTAAGAGTTTTGTGATACCCCTCCTTTTGGAAGGAAATGCCAGGATCATCGGTATGCCAGTTTTTTAAATTTCAGCTCATAGATGACATTCCAGTCATGTAATGGAAGGCATCACTTCGGGATGAAGATTGTTCATCTCCTCTTATTATTCTTATTCCTACTTTCTCACATTGCTTTTTGATGTAATTCATTGTTCTTTAAAAGTGTAAAGTGCATCTAGCCATTTATAATGGAAGAAAATTTAATGCTCTTACTTTCTATTTATACAGGAAAATAAATATTTATATCCTTACCATTCTTTGTCTAAGCGGATATTTTCGACAACATAACTATCACAAAAAGAGTATTTGAATTTTATTCATGCTTCTTTTAGTACTTATGTTTTATGATGTACCATCTGTGAAATTAACCTTGAGTATTTGTTTCAAATATTAATGACCAAAGTACTTTATGTTTCATCTAACTATTCTTGCTAAGTTTCTTAGACCCTCATGCCATTTAAACAATCATGATTGTTATTCTAGTTTTAAGAACATACTTTGTAATCGTCAGTGCTTCCTTAAGTGTAGCTGTGTGGTATTCACACTTATGGTTCTTTAATGTTCATCTCTAAATTCCTATATAGGAGGTAATTGCTACAGTTTACACATGCATACTTCATGACTTCATGGTCATACAAGGGGTGCATATGTACATTTTTACCTTTAGGATTAGTTTTACTAAGGCTTTAAAACCTATTTTTTTAAAATAGAACCAAGTTCCGTTATAGGACTTAGGGTTTTAAAATGTCTTTTCCTTCCTATGTAGTCCCTCCTACTAGCTTGTTTATAGCATATAAAATTACATTTTAATGATATACTAGTTTAGCTGATCTAGGTGTAATGTCCCTATTTTGATCCCATTGCATTAAAATGTAAATGATGTAATATTGTTATAAAATCATGGTGGGGAGCTCAAGGTCAAGGCGCCTGTTGATGTATATGTAACTTCGGAATGTATTTCAACTGTGTATTTTATATTTATTTATTGTACCCTTATAAGAGATGTGTTATTCCTCTATAAGGAAGTGTCGTCATGTGGATTGACAAGTGTCGCAAGTGTGTGTACTTGCCGATGGGTTATTAGAACACCATGTGGGGTCGGCCCTGAATTATATATAATATAATGTGGATGTATCTAGATAGACAAGTCGGCCCCATAAGGTCACTGGGCAAAAAGGTTAGTATAAATAGAGATCGGAGATCTCTATTTTAGACACTCGAAAAAGTAACTCACTCTCTCTTGAAAAGTGGCACACTAGTGAGGAGGAGGATCATCTGCAATCAGGAGACTATCTTAGTGTTATTTGATTGTACTTTGGTTGAGCCATTGCTCTCTTTATCTCCGAGGAAGTTGTGCGGTTTTTCACCTTAGGGGTTTCCCCATGGAAACTCTGTGTCTCTTGTCTTTATGCTTTTGATTCTTGTGATGCTTGTCATATTGTGATTGTCATGCATTGATATACTGTAGATGTTATTCTCTCAGCAAAGATCCTAGAGTATTGTGAATTAATGCTCAAAATTTAACATGGTATCAGAGCTAACCTGAGAAGAAGACATTTTGCAGTGACGGAAGCTTGAGTTCCTTGTTTATTGGGTTTCTCTCCACATATTTTTGAAAATCAGTATAGTAGATTGACTCTACTCATCAAGGCGCATCTATCTGTCCAATCAGAACTCAATTTTGAGCATTTTTAGATTTGGCCCTAAAAATTAGGGTTTCCACAAAAATAGGAATTTCTGGAATCTGAAGGCACAGCTGGAAGCTCCTTGCAAAAATCAAAGTTTAGAGCTTTGGATCGAGATTTTTGGCTGGGTAGATCTCCGGGAAACTCAAACCCTAATTCAAGGCTCTCCCTAGTGAACCCGGGAGGATAAAAAGGCAATTCTGAAGGGCAAGACTTTGTTGATCTCAAATTCCGAATGCACCAGGCTGATCAGCTCACCAAGGTGCATCTTTCTATTCTTTCAGAAATTTGAAATTCACATTTTGAATTTTTAGGGTTTCTTTGACAAACTGTAATCCGGGACCAGATCCAGTATTCAGCATTTCAAGTGGTAAGATCTAAATCTTTTCTATTTCCATTTGAAGTACTCTTTAAGATGTCTCTCCACACCAAGCTTGAGGATAAGATTAAAGGGGATGATAACTTCCGAGCCTGGAAGTATAGAATTGGGTTAATCCTGGAAGAGAAGGAGTTGGACTCATATGTGAGAGAAGACAGCCCTATCCCAGAGGATGAAGAGGCCAAGGTATTGCATAAGAAGAACTTAGTTAAGGCAAAGAGAATCATTGTTGATTCTATCAAAGACCATCTCATACCCCATGTGTCTTCTCTTAAGACACCGAAGGAGATGTTTGACTCTTTGACCAAGTTGTTTGAAGGGAAGAACATAAATCGGAAGATGACCCTACGGAACCAATTGAAAGGAGTAAAATTTCAGAATGGAGAAACCATTCAATCTTATTTTTCAAGGGTCTCCCAGATCAAGGAACAACTAGAAGAAATGGATGAAATGGTGGAGAATGGTGAAGTGGTGATGACCACTCTAAATGGCCTCCCTAGGTCATGGGATTCCTTTATCCAAGGAATTTGTGCAAGGAAGAAGTTGATCACTTTCAGTAGACTACAGGAAGAATGCTCACAAGAAGAAGCAAGGCTTGTGGCACAAGAAGAAAATATGGGGAGTGAATATCAAGCTCTCACAGCTCACACCAAGAAAGGGAAGTCCAAGAGAGAGCCATCTCACTCCAAGAAATCTTCAGATCACTTCAAAGAAAGAAGAATATGCTTCACCTGTAATGAGAAAGGACATATTGCCATAAATTGTCCCAAGAAGAAGAAGGACAACAACAACTCCAACAAGAAGAAGAAGGGTAGCAAAAGAAGGTTTCATGCTCATGCTGCTGAGGATGATGAACCCCCAAAGAAAAAGGTTAGGGAAGAAAGTGATAGTAATGATGACTCATCAAGTGAAGAAGAGTATGTTCTGATATCTTCTCTCACAGGTACCATCTCCCATGGTTGTAATGATTGGTTGATTGATAGTGGGGCTTCCAAACACATGACTGGGTTTAAGGAATCTTTTGTGAATCTATCTGAACATGAATCACCCCATAAGGTGAAACTTGGGGATGATTATCAATACCCAATCAAAGGAAGTGGTGAAGCCTCCTACAACCTAGATCCTGGAAAATCCTTGAAGATGAAAGAAGTACTTTATGTACCTGGGCTTAAGAAGAACTTACTTTCCATCTCTGCATTGGATGCAAAAGGTATGAGGGTTGCATTTGTGGATGGACAAGTCCTAATGTGGCCAAAGGGAAAGAACATAGATGATGCAGTAGTGATTGGAGAGCAAGAGGGAGGTTTGTATAAATTAAAGGGACAACCTGAACATGCCATGGTGCATGAATCCATGGAGCCAAGTGAACTTTGGCATAGAAGACTTGCTCATATGCACTATAGAGCACTTCCAATTGCAAGCAAGGCAGTAGAGGGTCTTCCTGAAATCAAAACGAAACATGAAGGTGTTTGCAAAGGATGTGCAAAAGGTAAGAATATTAAGAAGGCTTTCCCAAGCACTGAAAGCAAGGCAAAAGACATCCTGGAAATCATCCACTCAGATATATGTGGTCCTATGTCATCCAGTTCCCTGAGTGGGTACGTTTACTATGTCTCATTTATTGATGACTTCTCTAGGAAGACTTGGGTATACTTCTTGAAGAGCAAAGATGAGGTGTTTGATAAATTCAAGGAATTCAAAACCTTGATGGAGAATCAAATTGACAAGAAGATCAAAACATTTAGATCCGACAATGGTGGAAAATTCACCTCAAGTGACTTCAAGAAGCTTTGTAGTGATTTAGGGATTAAGAGGGAGTTGACTGCTCCGTATAATCCTCAACAGAATGGAGTTGCAAAAAGGGAGAATAGACCTATCATGGAAGTAGCAAGGGCAATGCTGCATGACCAGGATCTACCTATGCATCTATGGGCAGAAGCAGCTAGAACAGCTATATATGTGCAGAATAGAACACCCCACAAGATATTGGACAACAAGACATCAGAAGAGGTCTTTTCTGGTAAGAAACCTGAAGTCAGTCATCTCAGAATATTTGGTTCTCCAGTATATACTCATGTCCCAAAGGAAAAGAGGACTAAACTAGATCCTTCATGAAAGAAGGGTATCTTTGTGGGTTACAATGAAAGATCGAAGGTTACAGAATATACTTTCCAGGGTTAAAGAAGATTGATGTCAACAGGGATGTAACATTTGATGAAAACTCAGCATTCATCAAATCAAGGAAGGCACCCATCGAAGTTTATGAAGAACCTAAGGAAACAAGATTTCAATACACTACCATGACTGAAGCAGTTCCAGAAGTCATTCGTGAAGTTGAAGATCCACAAGAACCTATAGATCCACCCCGTGAGGATAACCCTTACAAGAGGAAACCTGCATGGGATAGAGAGCTCATTCAAGATGCAGAAAGATTTGGCATTCCAGAAGAAGAACACAGAGCAAAGAAGAGAACCAGATCTCAGACCAGCTATGTTGCTTTACTCTGTGACATTATGAACCAAGAGCCTTCCAGTTATGAAGAAGCAGTGGAAAAGAAAGAATGGAAGGATGCCATGGTTGAGGAATACCAATCAATAATGAAGAATGATGTTTGGGATGTTGTCCCAAGACCTAAAGAGAAGTCTGTTGTGACTTCCAAATGGATCTACAAAATCAAGCATGCTGCAGATGGCAGTGTGGAGAAATACAAAGCAAGATTCGTAGCTTGTGGATTCTCTTAGAAAGAGGGAATAGATTATGAAGAAAATTTTGCACCTATAGCCAGGTATACTTCTATCAGAATAGTACTTGCCCTGGTTGCAGCAATGAGGTGGAAAATACACCAAATGGATGTCAAGACTACTTTCTTGAATGGTGTAGTTGAAGAGGAAGTATATGTGGAACAGCCACTCGGTTTTGAAATATATGACAGGGAGTCATATGTGTGCAAATTGAAGAAAGCCTTGTATGGCTTGAAGCAAGCTCCTAGAACCTGGTATGGTAGGATGGATAGTTTCCTATCTAGTTTGGGCTTTACTAAGAGTAAAGCGGATTCCAACCTTTACTACAAGGTTGAGGAAGGGAATCATGTGATTCTACTCCTGTATGTGGATGACTTATTTGTAACAGGAGATGCCAGACTAATTGCAGATACTAAGAGGAAGCTTGCCGCTAAATTCAATATGAAATATTTGGGAATGATGCACTATTTCCTAGGTATGGAGGTGTGGCAGAGTGCAGGTGGGATCTTCCTTGGTCAAGGGAACTACACAGTAGATATCCTGAAGAGATTCGGGATGATGGATTGCAAGGCAATGGCCACACCTATGGCATCAAATCTGAAGCTTATATGCGATGCTTCATCTGAGCCGGTTGCTGTCTCTATGTATCGTCAGATGATTGGGTCCTTGATGTACCTGACGAACACGAGACTGGACATTTGCTTTGCTGTGAACACATTGAGCCAGTTCCTAATGGATTCGAGGAGTGTTCACCTGATTGCTGTAAAGCATGTTCTGAGGTACCTGAAGGGTACAGTGGATTATGGGCTCAAGTATGAAGCGAATCAAAAGTTTAACCTGCAGGGTTATGTTGATTCAGATTGGGCTGGCAGTGCTGCAGATAGGAAGAGCACATCTGGGTGCTGCTTCAATATGGGATCAGGTGTGATCTCTTGGTTTAGCAGGAAGCAGTCCTGTGTAGCACTGAGTACAGCTGAGGTAGAGTATGTTGTAGCCTGTTCAGCTAGTTGTGAGGTAGTAAGGCTACGAAAGCTAATGTCTGAGTTATTTGATCTCCCGTTGGATGCTAATGGTATCTTCTATGATAACCAGAGTTGTGTGAAGCTATCCGAGAACCCAGTGTTTCATGACAGGTCGAAACACATTGAGATCAAATATCACTATATCAGGGATATGGTGCAGAGAGGAGCTGTGAAGCTCCTGTATGTTGCGACGGACGAGCAGATTGCAGATGTGCTGACGAAGCCACTAGCCAGGGTGAAGTTCGAGTACTTCAGAGAGAGGCTTGGCATTCTTCAGATCGAGGACACTTCGAGGAAGAAGTGATGGACACATTTGCTGAAGCCATTCCAAGCATGTTGGAAGGAGGATCCTTCACATGGTTGTGGATGTAAGCGCTGGATGTTGATGAACATCAGGATGATGTTCTAGTTTCTGCTTTGTATGATCAGTTGGATCATTTATATGTATGTACGCATCATGTTGGATGCTAGATATGATCAGTTGGATCATTTATATGTATGTATGCATCATGTTGGATGCTGGATATGATCGGTTGGATCATTTGTATGTATTTTGTATATGCATCATGTTGGATGCTTCGACCATGTATCTGTATATGTATCAGGTGGATACATTGTATGATCAGGGAGATCATGTATATTGACATGTATCAGGTATGATCAGGTAGATCATGTATGTTGATGGATACATTGTGTGGATCATGTATCTATGTATCAGGTGGATACACTATGTATGATGATATATATAAGGTAGATACTTGGTGTGCATCAGATGGATGCATTGTATGATCAGGATGATCGTTGATGACGAGCTTCCCCAGATGACATGCAGTAGGATGTTGCAGTGATGATGATCAGGATGATCATGTGTACATCAGGATGATGTATGGTGAGTATCAGATGATACTTTGTGGCCGTGGATCAGGTTGTACAGGTAAGCATGTAATTTGTGCCCTGGGAGATTTGCAGATGGTCTTTCGAGGTTTTTCCTATGGCATGTAATCCGGTGCCCTGGGACATCTGGCAAATGCTCTTTCGAGGTTTTGCTTGGGAGGACATATAATTTGTGCCCTGGGAGATCTGCAGATAGTCTTTCGAGGTTTTTCCTATGGCATTTAATTCGGTGCCCTAGGATATCTGGCAGATGCTCTTGCGAGGTTTTGTCCTATGGCATCTAATTTGCTCCTAGGAGATCTGGATAGGATGAAAAAGGCCTCAGATGCTTCAGCCAGGTTTTTCCATGACCACATGTAATTTGCTCCTGGGAGATTTGGACAGGATGAAAAAGCCCTCAGATGCTTTAGCCAGGTTTTGTGGTGGACCACATGTAATGTGCTCCTGGGAGATCCGATAGGTAGAGTTGTGTGCTTGTAACAGCCTGGGATGCTTCAACCATGTTTTGTGGTGAGATCACATGCAATGTGCTCCTGGGAGATCCGATAGGTAGAGTTGTGTGCTCGTAACAGCCTGGGATGCTTCAGCTAGGTTTTGTGATGGGTCACATGTAATGTGCTCCTGGGAGATCCTACAGGTAGAGATGTGTGCTCATAATAGCCTGGGATGCTGCAGCCAGGTTTTGTGACGCACGTAATGACTCCTGAGAATTCCACAGTATGGCCAGTGATGATGAAGACCTGCAGGTCGTGGGCCTACATCCAGTATTAAAAAGGAATGGCTCTGTAGAACTTCCTATGACGAGTAGAGTCAGAGATTGGTTGAGATAGCAGCAGCAGCGATGATGATGATGACGATGCATTGATCACGATGATCCCGAGAAGAAGACTTGTCTAGCAGATCTGTGTCGAGAAATACCTTCCTAGTTAAGAGGGAGTGTTGATGTATATGTAACTTTGGAATGTATTTCAACTGTGTATTTTATATATATTTATTGTACCCTTATAAGAGATGTGTTATTCCTCTATAAGGAAGTGTCGTCATGTGGATTGACAAGTGTCGCAAGTGTGTGTACTTGCCGATGGGTTATTAGACCACCATGTGGGGTAGGCTCTGAATTATATATAATATAATGTGGATGTATCTAGATAGACAAGTCGGCCCCATAGGGTCACTGGGCAAAAAGGTTAGTATAAATAGAGATCGAAGATCTCTATTTTAGACACTCGAAAAAGTAACTCACTCTCTCTTGAAAAGTGGCGCACTAGTGAGGAGGAGGATCATCTGCTATCATGAGACTATCTCAGTGTTATTTGGTTGTACTTTGGTTGAGCCATTGCTCTCTCTATCTCTGAGGAAGTTGTGGGGTTTTTCACCTTAGGGTTTTCCCCATGGAAACTCTGTGTCTCTTGTCTTGATGCTTTTGATTCTTGTGATGCTTGTCATATTGTGATTGTCATGCATTGATATACTGTAGATGTTATTCTCTCAACAAAGATCCTAGAGTATTGTGAATTAATGCTCAAAATTTAACAGTGCCGCCATCGATTTATTGATGCATATGGTTTACGTGCTAGCCAGGCACAATGGAATTGTGAATATCATGTACATATGCATTTTAATAGAATACCCACAACTAGCTATGCAATGCAACAAGAGATGGGCGCATGATTTTACAAGGAATTGGGAGGGAAATATTTAAACCCTTGGAGCCAATCAAGTCAAGACAAGTGTCAATGAGAGAACCCATAAAACCCTCAACTATCCATGTTGACTTTTGTACCCAATCATTTATTTCTCCCAAGAGTTGGGTGAAGTAGTTAATGCCTTGGTGAATGGGAGGTATGGTTGTCCAAAATTCAAGTATGGGCTAGCCACCCTTCATGGAAAAGTGTGTTTTTCTCCTTGGGAAAGAAAAGAGATATGAATTGCTCCCCAAGCCATTACCCAAAAAATCAGTTTTTGTCTCTCTCACGTTTTTGGAGCTGCCTGAGTGTTTTCTCTCCATGTTTTTCTTGTGTTTCCTTGTTTTTAGCTGGGAAGAGGGCATTTTTTGGTGTTGCAGAGCTGTTGGGAATAAGGGGGCTCGAATTATGGTTTCACGAGGGCCGTTTGGGCCATTTGAAATGCTCATAACCTATGGGAGAAATCAATTTTGTTCCCTGTGGTCGAATTCCCCTTTCCACAATCCGTTTTGGTGTGCCCATGATTTGGGGAAAACCCATGGCCATCCTGTTTGTCAATACCATTGATGGAAATGTGTATCCATTCCCAGTCTTTGAGTTTGTTGTGTGTAAGAGTGTTGGGGTATGGGTTATGGGTATTCGTTGCTTTGGATTGAGCTTGAGTGCAAGCATCCATAAATGAAGAGGGTTCAGATTTAGCCTGATAAACCCAATTCTGGACTGGCTTGGATTAGATGCAGTGATTATTGGGCTTTGTATGAGTATGAATGTACCCTTTTCCTTGTAGAAATCATGCCCAGCTTGGGGGTGGTCTCTGAGTGCTGAAAGAATACCGACTGGGTAGAGACCTATGGTTGGGTGGAACGTTGTAGCGACACCGCTAGTTGCTTGGGACCATTTCATCATAAAGATAAGTGTTTTTATGTCTATGTGTTTACTTCTAAAATGTTATAATTTGATGGTTGTTTCTAATATGTTGAATGCATATTAAATGTGTGTGGATGATGTTTTTATTCCGTTGTGCATGTTTGCTTGATATGCATCTGCACACATCTGTTTTATTGTTGTGAATCTAATGAATCGGGATGATTTTATGTAAAATCCCCACAGATTGGTATCATGTTCCCTTCCTTGAATTGGGTCCATGGGAGGGGACTTGAAAGTAGGTTAATAAGATAAAGGATTTCTGATGAGGAAACTTACTGCTGAAGACTTCTTGCATTTATATACTTATACAATGCGTGCGTCGTACTCGCCCTTTTGTAAGTCCACAGGAAGCAGTGTTGTAGTTTGTTTCTGTATTAGTTCAGATGTCTTTGTTGTTCTGATGTTGACTTTTAATTCCACCCCTAGCTCCATTTCTTGGGTAAGCAAGTCCAAGTCCTAACGTCGGCTAATGTCCCTCTCTAAATTCATGAGTCTGATTGTTCTTATATCTGTAAAATTTTAATTAGTCAATAGAAACAAGATTCTGTTAATGCTATAAAATCATATGTAAAGTTTTGTAATATGTTTCTGCAGCGGATGTCTTTTTTATGTAGAGATCCCAAAAGTCTCTGAGTGTTCGAAACTGGGCTCTAATACCACTTGTAATGTCCCTTAAAATCCCGAAAATAAAAAATAAAAAATTGTAAGGGTTATTATCGTTGTTTAGGTTAAATATTTATTAGAGTTATCTTCTGCCTTGTACCTTTATCTGTCGAGAATGACTTTACCTCTAAATCTCGACTATAGTTCTTTTGAAGTTTGTTTTTATGAAAATTGACTCAATATATCACAACTAGTTCGGGTCTTGAATAATATGATGTAGCTATTCTAATTGTGATGCTTCCAATGATTGTTTGTATGTCACTGCCCTAACATGTTTTAGTTCAAAGCGTACATTTATATGCTATCAGGGTTACCCTATGAGTTTTCTCATTGCTCGAATTACTATGATATGTTTGTGCTCGCCTTGATTCATGTTATAAATTCTATGTTTGGCTTGTGTGATGAAAAAGATGTTTCCACAATGTTTATACTCTATTAAATGCTTAATCCTAAATTCCATTATTTAGATTTTTCAGGATCACTTGTCTTACTTAGCTTCATAAGAGCTAAGGCCTATCTAACTTCTAGTTGCAAGTGTCATTAAGGAGAAAGGCTAACTTTGACTATTGAAAGAGGTCTAGGTAATGACCCCAAGATATAAGGAATACTAAATAAAAATTCCCTACGAGCTTTTTTAAATAAAGTGGTGACTCTCCAACGATAGGGAGAGGGTAAGAATTCGATCCTAAGTGGAGGTAGAGAGAGGTACATGAGAGCATGTGAGAAGCAGATGGTGGATTCCAGGCTAGCTAAGGGATAAACCCTAGCACCTTCATAGAAATGGGTGTAGTTCTTCGATGGCATTTGGGTGAGAGGAGCCAAGGCTCACGATCACTTCAGCAGCTAGGGAAGTGATACACCTGGGCGAAGTTCATATCCTCGTTGATGCAGGCCCCCACATAGCAGTAGCTTTTTGAATTTTTTCGAAGGTAACTTCTGCAACCTTACTGTTTTGTTTGAGAGTTTTTTAGGGTGTATAATATCTATCCAATTCACATTTTTAACTTGTTCTCTCTGTCCCAGATGCCAGGAGAGTTTCACTGAAAGCGCCTTGTTGGGTGGCTTAGCTGGAGGCCAAAAATGCTTGGGTCATTGAAGCTTGGGCGAAAATGGCCTGGGTAAGACCTGGGCATCCTAGAACCTACGGTCCCTGATAAATTTTGTGGGTAAAGGAATTTGATTTCTGGCACAGCGTTTATGGATTTCGTTGGGGAGATAAAAGGAAGCCCTCCTCTCTCCCGTTGTAATTTCTTTTATTCCCCCAGCATTTCGTTACTGGGTTCCATTTTGTTGTTGTAATCCTTTGAACAAAAGTTTGAATATACATAACCCATGCTTAAATCATTGAGAATGTTTATTTCTAGACATCAGAGGCTATGTGATGTGGTTTAAGAGCTACGATAATTGATACCTTTACTACGTAGTTTTGGACAGCTATACTCTATTTGCTACCACCAATATTTATCTTTGTTTGGTGTACTTTATATGAGTGGAGAAAACCTTGGCTGAGACTACCTGAAAATAACTGTAGTAATTGTGTTTTGATTAGATGCTTACTGTTCTGATTTTAAGTTTAGGGTTATGGTGTTTTTCTTAAAAGTAATGTTGCAAATAGCATTCTCTGTTTGATATCAGTTTGGAAGAAATTTTAGTATTGTTAAAAGGATGTCAAAACCAATTTCTAGGGTTTTGTTTATGTGTCTTGGCTGTGTGCATTCAATAGACTGATTTTTTCATATATAAATTTTTGCAAGTCAACCCTATGGGTGTTGGATGCCTGAATGGTACTATTGTTATCTTCATTGAGTAAATTTCAAAGTTGGATAAACTATACCATTTATGCTTTCATGATGACCTATAAATCCCTAAGTTTTGCTCTTGGATTCGAGTTCAATCCCCTGATCTGTGTGAGAAACAATTCACCACTGGTATGCACTACTGTCTATTTAATAGGGTTTGAATCCTGTGACCTATTTGGTTTTCTGCTAGGTTTCAAGTGAGGCCTGAATACTCATATAGATGTCTATACTCTACTTGCATATAGGTTTAACGTTGTATTTTAAGAGGAAAAAGAAAGGCTATAGCCTTTAATTCATGAAGTTTTTATGTGGCCAAAGTATGTACGTATATATATATATATATATATATATATATATATATATATATCTATATAATGGTGCAGCTTTATGCATAGTAAAACGACTTTAATATGATTTTCTAGGAAGAGGATTAAATTTCTCTTTGATGCCTATCATGGTTATAGTAACCAAAAAGACTCTTCCTTATGCGGAGGGTTCTAAGTCGTTTTTATGTGAAAACTTTGAGGAAATGTTTATGATAACATATCTAAATATTTTAAGTGAATGGATTTTGTTTTCACTTTTCTCTGCTTGGTAGATGACTCTTGCGAGCTTAATTATGTTGAAAGGATCTAGAATCTAGGTTGTGAGTAAATTTGTTTACTATTATGTAAGCACTATGATCCCAGCCTTTTTGTTCTGATTCCTGTAAATAATTTGTTAGTATTTTAAAAGTAGGGTTAAGAGTAGGATTTTAGAGTTCTGAAACTTTCTTGTAGATCTCTACTAAATTAAAATTTCTAGGTTTATATAAAAAAAAAAGAAGATCAGATAGATCCAACCCTAAAACAATTTAAAAATTCTAAATAAGGCCTTCATGAGCAAAAAATAATAATTCCTTAGCCTAACCTAGGTGCAATGACTAAAGTTCTGTCAATGGACCGACAAATGTGAAATTCTTCAAATAAATATTACATAGGGAGAAATTATAGCCCTTAAATGAAATATTTATTAACTACATCATTTATCCTTTAATATCTTTCGAGGACTGAAAGCAAGATCTGATATACGACAAACGGAAAAACTCTTACCTGAAACCGTGTGGTCTGATTTAGCTTCGTTCCCTGAACTTCGCAACTTTGGATCTTCTTCTCATAGGAGCCTGCACACCTCAACCACTAATTAATGGAAACAACTATGCTTAGCTGACCTGTAGGATGTAACCGAATGAATTTTGGAACTACCACGTTCCTCCCAACCTTGACCTTGAACCATTCCTGGTTCAATAATGGATCACCCCGAGTTGGTTCCAACATGCAATAGGACAATAAAGGACCTAGGGTAGACTGCTGATGATAATCAGATCTTTAGAATAATAAGCTCATTCAGTTATGTGGGAAACACAATTCTCTTCTCTTACCATAAGAGAATGATAGAAAGAAAGAGATCCCCTTCACTTGGGAATTGTCCTTCTTTATATAGGTGAACTTTTGCAATATAGCTGTTGAGTTAATAATAATATTTTTGTAATATTAACTCCAGATTTGTTTTAGTTTTGAATTATAATATATGTAAAGAATATTTATTTAAATCTTTACTCCTAGTTAATCTAGGACTTTTTAACTTGTTCCTCTATTAATTGTTTTAAAGGAACCTTTATATTTTATTTACTTTGATTACAACCTATGTGTTTCTATGAATTTAGATCATAATCTTTTTTCTTATATATAACATAAATAAATATGTTGTGCATATATTTTTTGCATATTATTGTTGATGTATATGTAACTTCGGAATGTATTCCACATATATGTATATTGTATTCCTATAGAGATGTTATTATTCCTCTATACGGAAGTGTCATCATTTATATTGTAAGTGTCGTAACTTATACTTGATGGGTTATTAGACCACCTTGTTGGGGTCAGCCCTGTATAAGTCATGTGGGTCAAAGGGTTATTAGACCACCCTAGTGGGGGTCGGCCCAGTCAGCATTATGTTAAGTGGTTAAGTTGAGACCGACCTAGTTGAGTAAAGGTCAAGTCAAGTTAGTGTATATAGAGAGAGTGTGTCTCTCTCATTTTACACATTCTATTATCTCACTCACAGTTTGGAGAGTGGCGCACTTGTGGAGGAGGAGGCCCTTCTGCTAGGAGAAGACTATCTCTTGTATTCTGTTTGTATCATTGCTCTATCTATCTCTGAGGAAGTTATTCGGGTTTTTCACCTTTATGGTTTTCCCTAAGTAAACTCCGTGTTTCTTGTGTGCTTGCATTATTGTGTCCATGATTGATATGCTATAGATTTGTTGTACATGTTCTCTTAGTTAAGATCCTAGATCAGATTGAAGTAAATTCTAAAAATTTAACATGGTATCAGAGCTAGCCTGAAAGAAGGCATGATATGGCATGTATGAGACTTGGTGCACTTACGATGCTAGGGCTTGATATAGCAAAAACCAGTCATCATAGCACTTTCGCTATAAATCAATTTTGGAGAAGTTTTCAGATCGAAAACTTTTACAGGTTGAAGATACGATCCCCATGTACCTTGTGTTCAAAGGACAACCTCTAATGCGTTGTACTTTGTGATTTATGATCTGTACAATATAGGGTTTCTACCTCTTCCAGATCTGAGTCAAAATCAGGTGACCTTGGGAAAAAGGTCATAACTTGGGCTAGGAAGCTCCAAATGAAATTTTGAAAAGGTGAAGTTGAACCAGTGACACGTGGCCCTCCGTACAAGTTCACTCTTCTGTATTATCCCATTAACAGATCACGTTGCGACACTTGGCATAAATCTCTCTCAGAGAATCCAATTGAGGTCAGACCTATCGGGATGGAAAGATAACAGGTCAGGCTATCTTAGGAAAAAAATTTAGACCCTGTGGATTGAAAAGTTCGAAGTTACACCAGAAAAAATTAGGTACATATTTTTGTCAAAACAGAATTATTTTTGAGTACCTTCATTCATAGCTTCCGGAATTTACGACTTCGGAGAAAGTTGTATTTTTTGTAAGGGGCGGTCCCACGCACGAACAAATGAATGCTTGCTTGATCGTTGTTGGCAGCCTTACCAATAGAGACAGAACACAAAGGTACGAAAGCTACTTACTAGGGCTGGGTTTGATGGGACTGGGTTTGCTATACCTCACAACAAGAGCGAGGTTTACTACAGCTTGTTATATATGATTCACCTATTTAGAATCACACGCGCCATACAGAGAAGGCGGCTTTCAAAGGTTGAAGGTAGGGAGGTTTAGCCATCGTTAAAGCCATACAGGGAGGTAAGTAAAAGAGGGGGCTTATGCTTCCACGCAGAGTTATTTATTGATTAGTACCCACATTAAAGAGGTGCTCCCACGGACAACTTCCCCTGGGATGGGGCTAATCGGAGACCACTGTTGGATGATACTCATAAAAATTGAAATTTAGAGACCAAGATCAGATTTTGTGGTTGGGAAGAAGGCCGGGCTTGATCAAACCCCAGTTCGGGACTTTGATCGGAAAGATGGAAAATTAGGGCTTCTGCAAAAATTGAAATTTTGGAAATCTGTGACCACGGCTAGAAGCTCCTAAGAAAAATCAAAGCTTAGAGTTTTGAATCAAATATTTTGGTTGGGTGAAGCTCTGGGAAACTCAAACCCTAATTCAGGGTCATCCCTAGTGAATCCAGAAATCTAAAAGGCAATTTTGAGGGGTGAAACTTTGCAGTTTTCAAATTCTGAATATACCAACTTGATCAGCTCATCAAGGCGCATATTTCAATCCTTTCGGAAGTTTGAAATTCAAAGTTTGAATTTTTGGGGTTTCTTTGACAAACCCTAATCTAGCTCCAGGTCCAGTTCTTGCAAATCAAGTGGATTGGGTTAATCCTAGGAGAAGATGCATTGGTCACCTACATAAGTGAAGAAGATCTTGTCTCAGAGGGAGATGAGGCTAAGGCCTTCCATAAGAAGATTAGAAGCAATCTTGACAGGTATGGCTTACAGGTATGTTTCATGGTTAAGTTTATCATATGTTTGTCTTCATATCATTACAGTACAATCTTGATTAATTATTGGACTTGTCGTATCACCTTAATAGAAGATATTCATTGATTAAGGTTTTGACACTTATGAATGTACTAATGCATTGTGATGTTGTATGAGGTTTATGTTGTCCACTAACATAAAAGGTACACCAAGAAAGACAAATCATGTTCTACTTCAAGAACATATGATCATGGTGACATGAAGACAAAGATTCATCCATTGTCATGGATCACATAGAAGATCTACTTACGAGGTATGTATTAATTGGGTCTACAATGGTTAACTTATGAGACATGCAGGTTACTAGCACAAGTCACTGAAGAGAACTAGAAGACATTATGCGGATATGTTAGACATATGTAGCTAGCATGCTAATCCAGGTATGTTTTTCCTATATCAAGCTAGAATCCTACCTTGTGTTAGGATCTTATACTATTGTGTTGTTGATAATGATTATTCATGAAGTCATAGGTTTGAATAGTCATGGCTATATGCATATTATGTTTCTTACCATAATTGATGAAATGACTAACGAAAAGAATCATGAAGGTATAGGTTTGAGTAATCACGGGTTTATGCATTGATGATTTAACTAATCAGAAGAGTCCTATGATCAAACAAGAATATGCATGAGTAAAAGAAGACTTCTTTGAAACCTTGAATATTAATGTTTATTATTTGTGAATGATCATGACTATACATGTTTAAGACTATTGTGTTTTGATAGTATTAAGATTATACTAATAAATGTGTGATTATGTATGAGACCTCAAGGATAACACAATGATGATACTAATCAGCATGCATAGTGATTAAGGATGGATGTAAGTTCAAGGACAGGTAATCCAGGAATCAAAGATCAAGAGGGAGCACACTCCAATTGTTCTTCCAAGAAAGCAAAGGAGTACACTTCAGTAGTTTCTGCAAGGATGCAGATATTCAGAGGGAGTTGACCACTTCTCACAATCCACATCAGAATGGAGTTGCAAAGATTCAAAGGGAGTCCACCCAGCAACCAAACAAAGATAAGTATTTGAATTGTCATTTCTTACATAATGTTATTCAATGATGTATATGCTTATGTTCCTAGAATTAGGTTGTGTATTATGCATATTAGAATAGTTGCATTGATGAATAATATACTACTAATATACATGGGTAAGTGGCCTATGGCACTGTACAACATTCCATTGCTACTTATCTAGAATTAAACCTCTTTGCTGACATGTTAGGAGTTGTGCACAGTCTTAACAATGTTCTGGTAGAGATTGGAAGGCATCTAGAAAGTTACGAAATATGGATAAATGTTGTATTGAAGCATTGGCTAAGATAATTGTATGACTGTATGACATATTTCTTTATCTGTAAGAATTTGTTCTGAAAACTATGAGATGTTTTCTAATCATGCAATTTAACTTGTTGTGGAGGAAAGATCGTATACCCTCACCTACAAAAGAAGGACTACAACATTTGTTCAACAACAAAGTTATCTATTGAAAATATTGAAGTTCCCAAGATTTGGGAAGAATGCCATGATCGAGGAGTACCAATCGATCATGAAGATTTTTGGGATGTAGTCCCAAGACCTAAAGGGGAGTTTGTAGTGACTTCCAAGAGGATCTACAAGATCAAGCATGCTGCAGGTGGTAGCATAGAGACTTTTGATCCTATAGCCAGATACACTTCCATTAAATTAGTACTTGCTCTAGTTGTAGTGATAAAGAGGAATATACACTTTCTTGAATGGTGTAGTTGAAGAAGAAGTGTATGTGGTGCAGCTACTTGGTTCTCAGACACATGACAGGGACTCATATATGTGCAAAACCTGGTATGGTAGGATAGATAAATTTCTATCCAGTTTGGGATTTACCAAGAGTAAAGCGGATTCCAACCTTTACTATAAGGTTGAGGAAGGCAATCCAGTGATACTACTTTTGTATATGGATGACCTCTTTGTAACAGGTGAGGATAGATTGATTGCCGACATGCAGTGGAAGCTTGCTGCAGAGTTCGAGTTGAAGAACTTGGGGATGATGCACTGTTTGTTTTTGGCATGAAGGTGTGGCAGAGTGCAGATGGAATCTTCCTTGGACAAGGGAAGTATGTAGTAGAGATCCTGAAGAGGTTCGGGATGATGGACTGCAAGGCTATGGCCACACTTATGGAATTGAACCTGAAGCTTCTGTGTGATGCTCCATCTGATCCAGTTGATTATGGGCTCAAGTATGATGCGAATCAAAAGTTTAACCTGTAAGGTTATGTTGATTCAGATTGGGCATGCAGTGCTACAGATAGGAAGAGCACTTCTGGGTGCTGCTTCAGTATGGGATCAGGTGTGATCTCTTGGTTTAGCAGGAAGCAGTCCTACATAGCACTGAGTATAGCTGAAGCAGAGTATGTTGCGATGGATGAGAAGGTTGTAGATGTATTGACCAAGCCGTTGGCAAGAGTGCAGTTTGAGTACTTTAGAGAGAGGCTTGGTGCACTTCAGATCAAGGTTCCTTCAAAAGGAAAGTGATGAGTTTAGAAGATGCAGATGCACATGAGCTTTTCTAACATGGTTGATATGTTCTCCCTTGGTCATGATGTAATTGCTGAGCCATTTTTCACATGGTGCTAGATGTGTTCTCCCATGGTGAAAAAGTAAGGGCTGGAGCCTTCCCCGAATGGTGGTAGATGTGTTTTCCCATGTCAGTCATGTAAGTGCTGGATGATGTGCATCTAGGCTATGGTTTGTGGACGATGAGATGATCTGAAGAGGATGATGCTATGATGATCAAGAGGATCATGGATGATGAGCATCAGGACGATGCTCCAGTTACTACTCTGTATATGTATATATGCATCATGTTGGATGCTTGTTATGATCAGTTGGATCATTTATATATATATGCATCATGTTGGATGCTGGATATGATCAATTGAATAATTTATGTATGTATGCATCATGTTGGATGTTGGATATGATCAGTTGGATCATTGGTATGTATTTTGTATATGCATCATGTTGGATGCTTGGACCATGTATATGTATATGTATCAAGTGGATACTGAGATCATGTATGTTGATATGTATCAGGTGGATACATTGTGTGGATCATGTATCTGTGTATGTATCAGGTGGATACATTGTATGATCAGGTAGATCATGTATGATGATATGTTTCAGGTAGATACTTGGTATGCATCAGGTGGATGCATTGTATGATCAGGATGATCATGGATGACGAGCTTCTCCAGATGACATGCAGCAGGATGTTGTAGTGATGATGATCAAGATGATCATGTGTACATCATGATGATGTATGGTGAGTATCAGGTTGTGCAGATGAGCATGTCAGGGAGAGCCTATAGGTCGGAGTTGTGTACCCATAATAGCCTAGGATGCTCTTTCGAGACATTGCTCTGGGAGGACATATAATTTGTGCCCTAGGAGATCTTTAGGTCAGAGTTGTGTACCCGTAACATCCTGAGATGCTCTTGTGAGGTTTTTTCCTATGGCATGTAATTTGCTCCTGGGAGATCTAGATAGGATGAAAAAGGCCTCAGATGCTTCAGCCAGGTTTTGCCATGACCACATGTAATTTCTCCTGGGAGATCTGGATATGATGGAAAAGGCCTCAGATGCATCAGCTAGGTTTTGTGGTGGACCACATGTAATGTGCTCCTGGGAGATCCGATAGGTAGAGCTGTGTGCTCGTAACAACCTGGGATGCTTCAGCCATGTTTTGTGGTGAGATCACATGTAATGTGCTCCTGCAAGATCTGACAGGTAGAGCTGTGTGCTCCTAACAGCCTGGGATGCTTCAACTAGGTTTCGTGATGGGTCACATGTAATGTGCTCCTGGGAGATCCGACAGGTAGAATTGTGTGCTCGTAACAACCTGGGATGCTTCAGCCAGGTTTTGTGATGAGATCACATGTAATGTGCTCCTGGGAGATCCGATAGGTAGAGGTATGTGCTCGTAACAGCCTGGGATGCTTCAGCCAGGTTTTGTGATGGGTCACATGTAATGTGCTCCTGGGAGATTTGACAGGTAGAGTTGTGTGCTCGTAATAGCCTGGGATGCTACAGCCAGGTTTTGTGACGGACGTAATAAGTCCTGAAGATTCTACAGTATGGCCAATGATGACGAAGACCTGCAGGTGGTGGGCCTACATCCAGTATGAAAAAGGACTGGCTCTGTAGAAATTCCTATGACGAGTAGATTCAGAGATTGATTGAGATAGCAGCAGCAGTGATGATGATGATGACTCGATGACGATTATCCAGTGACGATGATCTAGAGAAGATGACTTGTGCTAGAAGACCTATGTCGAGAAATGCCTTCCTAGTTTAGAGGGAGTGTTGATGTATATGTAACTTCGGAATCTATTTCACATATATGTATATTGTATTCCTATAGAGATGTTATTATTCCTCTATATGGAATTGGTTGTATTCCTATAGAGATGTTATTATTCCTCTATACGGAAGTGTCGTCATTTATATTGTAAGTGTCGTAACTTATACTTGATGGGTTATTAGACCACCTTGTTGGGGTCGGCTCTGTATAAGACATGTGGGTCAAAGGGTTATTAGACCACCCTATTGGGGGTTGGCCATGTGGGTCAAAGGGTTATTAGAGCACCCTAGTGGGGGTCGGCCCAGTTAGCATTATGTTAAGTGGTTAAGTTGAGGCCGAACTAGTTGAGTAAAGGTCAAGTCAAGTTAGTGTATAAATAGAGAGTGTGTCTCTTCCATTTTACACATTCTATTCTCTCACTCACACTTTGGAGAGTGGCGCACTTGTGGAGGAGGAGGCTCTGCTACTAGGAGAAGACTATCTCTTGTATTCTGGTTGTATCATTGCTTTATCTATCTCTGAGAAATTTATTGTGGTTTTTCACCTTTATGGTTTTCCCCAAGTAAACTCTGTGTCTCTTGTGTGCTTGCATTATTGTGTCCATGATTGATATGCTGTAGATTTGCTGTACATGGTGTTCTCTCAGTTAAGATCCTAGATCAGATTGAAGTAAATTCTGAAAATTTAACAATTATTCATACATAATATATGTAATATAAATAATATCTTATGCATAGATTTCGTGCATATTATTTATACATAAGTGAGACTTCTTTTATAAACAATCAACTAGATTATTTAATTAATTAAATCACATAACAATTCTTTGATAATTATTTAATACATGGTCCAATATTTGGACAAGGTCCTTTTGATAGGTTTGGATAGTTGGATAGGTTAAGTGACTCTAAGTCCCTCTTGCATGTTGGATTCCCTCGTTTAACATGGTAGTTCCCACAATCCTTGATAAGAGATAGAAATGATTCATTTAACCAATTAAATAATTATGATGGATAGTAGTGCTATTCAGAGCCTTCTAGACTCAAAAATTTAAGATCAAGTAACCCCAAGTGCTCTTTAGAACTTTGGCTCAACACTCTCACATGGGAGTTACACTAGTGCAATT